>JAOTOL010001166.1:95000-320322 GCA_034440575.1 Imbricaverruca yamaguchii | reverse complement strand
CTGGGTCTGGCCTGCAAAACCCTGGCAGCGAGTTCATGTAGACTATTGTAGGCCTATCGATGGGTGGATGTTTCGGGTCATTACGGATGCCCATTCGAAATGGTTGGACATGTATCCTTCTCGCACAGCAATTTCATTAGGGACAATGGAGCATCTGAGAGATTCCTTGCATCATGGGGAGTACCAACATTCTTGGTATCTGATGGTGCCCAGTGTTTCATGTCGGGTGAATTTCAGACTTTTTGCCGTAAGAATGGCACTAACCCACTTGACTTCCCCACCCTTGTCGCCCAAGAGCAACGGATTGAGTGAACGAAGTGTTCAGACTTTTAAATCGTCTTACCAGAAGCAAACATCAGGCAGTCCTCAGACGAAGGTTTCACGGTTCTTATTCCGTTACCGGGCTACACCTCACTCCACAACCAGTGTCTCCCCAGCTGAGTTGTTTTTGTGTCGTCCGATGCCCACCTCGACGTGGTGAAACCCGATTTGGAAAGAAAAGTGAGAATCCAGCAGGGGAAAAACACAAATTTGTACGTGACAGGGGCACCCAAGATCGGCCGGTGCGCGACCAACGCAGCCGATACGCCCCGACGGCCAGATCGCCAGCCAGTCAACCGTGAGGCCAGGCTGTCCGAGGACAACAGTGAGACGCGGCAACAACATGCACTTACCACATGCTGTAATAATTGTCATGTAAATGTAAATAATGATATAATATCGCGATATGGTGAATTCATACCTAGGTAATATATGCAGGAAGGTATGTATGCCTATATATACGCATATATATATATATATATATATATATATATATATATATATATATATATATATGTGTGAATATATGTATGTATATTTATATATGTAGAATAGTAATATGATATAATAAAATGGGTGCAATATAATCCACATGGGTTGACGTATCCTAAAAAGCAAATAATCATCAGCATAATACAATATAAATAATATTCCAATAATAATTGTGAGTGCTTTTCACCTTATGTCGCATTGCGATCGTGGACTTTATTGTGGACTTTATTGTCGATGATGTTGGCATCGCCAACTGGCACCGGCTGATGTCATTCGGTGTGGTGGGATTCGAACACGTAGTCTTTTGGTTGGGAAGCAGTAATGCAGCCGACAGACCGCCTCGGCTCCCAGCCGAGGCATTTTCTGACGGAGCGTGGCAAGCCGAGCACCCCCGATTCTTTGATTTCTGAACTAAACACCGAAATCCAGTGTTCAGTTCACGTGTGCATTAAACACCGAAATCCCGCAGTGACGAGATGTGCAATATAAGACGAAAAGTTCGACGAAGAGAGGGATGTGCTCATGACCGCGTGATGCGAGCGGCTTGTTATATGGATAAACGATATGGCGCGACGGGACATTTTATCAGTGCCTGGGCGCACATGCCGTCAGCACGTACTTGGCACAGTTTGACGTTACAGCGGCACTCGATGAAGAAGATGAAGTGCGTCAGCGGTAAACCAATAACTAACCAACCAATCGCACAGACAAGACACTCGTCAGAAGCCATACGCGCACATTGCCTCCCTGCTCGAAGTACACCTCCCTCCTCCCTCGCCGTGAGACGCTCGCCGTGCCTGCCTAGGGGTTGCAACTTCCTCGGATGGGTGGCAATGATTAGAAGACTGAGAGGTGCATTCCAAACTCCAAAAGGAGCACCGATTCGTCTTGGGAGAGGCTCCATTTGCTGATAATTTTGGTAGTGAGTCATCACAGTGGAGCCTCTGCAGGCACATCTTCGACCCGAAATATTTCTTGGGAATTGGGATGCAGCTGGGCCTTCCGAATTTGGCGCAGTTTTCCAATCAGAGGTCACCGTTTTCCGACCGGTGGTGCATGACCTTAATGACCCCGGATACGACTTATCTTACTCCGCTCCAGTTGATACTCATTTGATGTTTGGAATGCATGTATTTGGACACTTGTAGCAGGTGATATGAATAGCAGTAACACTAATGATCATCTCCATGATCCTGGATGGTTTCACATACCCCTCACAATTCGTCCCTAAGCGTATCCGGATAAGGGGTTGCCCGCTCTTCCGTGGCCATTTTGTATAGGTCTTCTTGTTTCGGTTCCTTTATTTTCTCAGATGGCGCTGATGCCTGCTGGCCAGCACCAGGTGACGCCGTATTTTCCTGGGCAGATATAGATGGCGCCGGTGTCCCTCGGCCAGCGCTAGGTGACGCCTCAGTCGCCTGAGCAGATATAGATGGCGCTGGTGTCTCTCGGCCAGCGCTAGGTGACGCCTCAGTCGCCTGAGCAGATATAGATGGCGCTGGTGCGGCCTGGGCTGAGGTAGGAGGTGCCTTTTCAGCCGCGGCCGTGCCGTCTTTCATAGCTTGCTCGTCATCTGTCTTTTGGCTGCGCTGAAATTAGATGCAATGTCGACATCATTGAAGATCAATTGAACGGTTCTCAACTGCACATATCCTAAGAGTAAGTTTTTCACTAATCCTTGCTCTTATCCTGGCAGTCCCAAACCCATTCCAGCTATACATTTATCTTAATAATTTCACTGTATTCCACATTATCTCTGTGTGCTTCCGATTCCTTTTATCTACAGGTTCAATAATGAGCAGAGCTAATCGACAAGACTTTTATCATGGCCAACCAAGTGCCCATATGCCTGTTCAGATGCGACTACCCTTTATTGTGCTTTCTGTTCCCATGTATACATGCCGATAATGCTGCACACATTTCTGGCGGACTTTTCTCCATCCTGTCACTTGCAATTGATCGTCGGTTTTCGCTAATTTATTGATCAAGCAATTGATCCTTTTTAATCTACACTAATTATGTTCTGACGAGATAATTTCATCTACCATTAGACGATACAAAAAACACTAGGCATTATGCAAATAGCACTGAACTCAATAAACAAATCAAACTGAGCAAGATAAGTTACTTAATTTGCACCGTTATTTAACAAATAACACGTAGACATTTGTTGTATGCCAACACTAGCACTGGGAATGGACAGAAGACAAATGTAAACCTAATAATAAATGTCTAATAACATTAGACAGCCTAATATACGATCAATTACATAATTTGGGAAATGTGATCATCACATGAACAAATGATGGCGATTTGTCCACCACCTACCTTTCGTACGCTTGGGATGCCACTTTTCGACTTGCAGGCCCTCATCCTGGATATGCAGATGTCCTTGACGGTGGTCGCCAGTCGTGGCTTCTTCCCAGGCTGGAAGGTAGCCATCAGTCCCGACCCAATGTCGTTCTCGAACCGCACTGCATGGGGCGGGAATGGCCGAGTGGTTAAGGTGTTGAGCTCTGGGTATCAAAGGTCCAGAGTTCAACACTCGCACAACTCTGGACATTTCCCAATCCCGCGGCCCGCCGGCGAAACAGTGTGGCCGGCGCCATTAGCCGTAATCGTGCATGAAGTGCGTCGTTAACAGCCCAACATAACAGCCCAACAAACAAACGAAGCGCACTGCAAGAGAGGAAGTCACCTCAGAGTTACGACAGGACTAAGCTTGTCCGACCGCCTCTCGGGAGAATGTGGAGGGGGGGGGGGACAGTGGAAGGTGAGGACGAACCTAGTTTTGAGATTTCTTCGTGGTTGCTTCCTTCCCGTTCATTGTCCGACAGCCTGAAATCCTGCGCACGTAATCGACATAGCAATGATGATGTCGAGTCCAAAAATGCACGAGATGATTAATGATGACTTCTCTTTTCATCGAGGCTAATTCGAGGTCATACCTTCCCAGTTGTGCCTACATCGCTTGCGGCCAAAGAAAGTTTCAAGCAGTGGCGTAGTCAAGATTTTATCGGGGGGGGGGGGGCTCGACCAAAAAAGAAAACTGAAGAAACAGAAAGGTTTGGTCACTTCTGGAGCACCGACTCACCGAGCACTCTGGGCTTCATCTCGTCCTTCAGTCTCACTGGAAACAAGCAATACAAGTATGCCCAACAGTCGAGCCATACTGCATCGAACATTGTTTCGCACCGCAGAGCTAATCCCAGCACTACCTTTCAAATACGGCATGCAGGCAGATAGAGAGTGATTCTGGAATCCCTTCTTGATCGGGAGCTCACGTGACGTACCTTTCAGGTCCCGACAGGCTGCGACCAGCAGGTCCGCGGGGTAGGCGTATCGACTCATCAGGTCGAGTCTGCAGACGCCGTCCAGCGCCTCGTCTATCCGGCCTTCCAGACTGACACTCTCGCTGCTCTTCACTATGCGGTACATCTCTGGAGCACAGCGCCGAGCACACGTTCGGTTGGTTGGTTATTGGTTTTGGAAATACATCGGTGCTTCCACACCCCTTGTCAGGGCAGCGGTGAAAACCGGACAATCCCTAACGACCGGGGCGTCAATCAGTCTCGGTTATTGGTTTTTACGACACATCGACCGTCACGCTGCGTCGCCAATCTCTCACGCCGGTTGGTCGCGGGCGAAGAGTAGCGAGAGGTGAGACTCGAACCCACAACCTTTCGATTGTGACATGAGCAACTTACCCCTAGGCTACTCGTCCCCGAACATATGTTCATGTATCTAGCTTCACTGGTCCTCGCTCTCCACTGCGGAATACTTTCGTCCCCCGCATCACGGGAGGGGATTAATTCTCCCCACTGGCTTTCGTTCTTGAGTATCTGACGACCTCCTGAAGATTATATCTGTTGTTCGATGTAGGTGGGATTCTGAAAAGGTGATGAGTGTGCCACCAAAGCAACAACAATGTTGCCCACGCCTGCGAGCTTTAGAAGAAGGCAGCAAATTCATGTTGTCCTCAATCCCCAGTGGTGAAATTGTTGGGAAACAAATCGACGAAAATCCACAATGTTTAATAAATATGTGGATACCTAATGTCATCAAACGTTACGAATTGTACCTAACGTTACGAATTGCACCGGTTTACATTGGTTTACACTGGCTCAGCGTTTATTTTACACTCACAACAGTTTGTATTGTATCACTGCCTGGAATAAATGCACACTTCGTACGTCTCGGGTCATAACCCAGTGACCTGACACGTGACCTGACTTGAAACCGGGAACACTTTTATAGGACATGATTTGCGGCGAATCATATATAAAAGCGTTCCAGGTTTCGAGTCAGGTCAGGCGTCATTTTATTGGGTGGTTCAAGACGCACCTGACGCAATCTGCTGCCACTGGTTGGTTGGTTGGTTATTGGTTTTACGACCCATCGACCGTTGAGTCATGTTGCGTCGCCAATCCCCCACGCCGATTGGTCGCGGGCGAGGAGTAGCGACAAGTGAGACTCGACCCTACAACCTTTTGATTGTGAGACGAGCAACTTACCCCTAGGCTACTCGTCCCCTGCGGCCACTGGCAAATGTCGGGTGTTCACTTGTTTCAAAGAACATTTGTTAGGAACAATGTATGCGGGATTTTTTAAAGAAATATTAATCCCTCATTTGATATAAGAGCGGGGCTTGTCGTCACCGGTGTTTTCCCCAATTTTTCGTTGATCATTTGTCGATACACACCTCTTCCCCTTCCATTGTATCTTGCTGATCTGTCATAAAAATGTTTCTATGTACATCGTACATCTAAAAATTACATCGGGACGGATCGATGGAAAGATAGAGAGACGGAGAGAATGTAGATCGCTAGATCAGACAGACAGACGGACAGACAGAGCGTAAGAGCGACCGATCGACCGACCGTACTTACCGGATACAGTGGCATAGCACGTCTCACAGAAAACATCCTTATCTCGCAGTGACTGTGGCACTTGTCTCTTGGCGTCGGACGCCATCAGAAGGCAGCAGACAACACACGCCACCAACAAGGGCGGTGACTTGGCCATCTTCAACTGCCCTGGCAGCTCACACGGCGTGTCTTCGCTGCTGGCTTGTCTTCGAGTCTTTGGTGTTGCCCTCTATCAGATTCGGTAGACTAAGGTAGAATTCGGTCAGCACGAGCCGAAACCGCAACGTCAAGTTCTTGTTCTTGCTCGGTTGCACTTCTTGGTTGCAGTGGCGCACTCGTTACATGTGGTGTGCGGTCAGTGCGGTGGATATAAGCGGGTGCTTGATGCTATTCGAGGTTGGCTGGAACAACACTATCGCCCGGAAAAAATGCTTGCATCGACAACGTCCGCGACAGATGGACTGGATCCGTCAATGCGCTCGGATAGAGGATTTGTAAACAGAGGGCAGCGCGGAACGCCTAGGACGGTCTGAATCTGCCAAGGCAGACGGCCAAGATCCGCCAGGGAAAACAGTCCGGATCCGTCAAGACGGGGCGAGCCGAATTATGACGTGCCACTCCACAGCGTAGTCGCCGCGCCAGCGGTGGCGAGTCGTGACCTGTCTCTCCACCACTCCACCGCAGCGCAGTCGCTGGGCCAGCAGTGCTGGGCCGTAACGTACCTATCGACTATTCCACCGCAGCGTAGTCGCCGCACCAGCGGGCCGTGACGGCCTCCACCACAGCGTAGTCACCGTGCCAGAGCCTCCGAGCGACTGTTCAGCCTGTAGCCAGCTGATAGCGACCCACCCCCACCCACACCTGATAAGCCCGCAGCCGGAATTGGTGTGTTGACTGTCGGCGGGCACTGGCACCAGGTTTGGGCACTGTGGTCACGCTATACGGCCGCAGGAGAAAATGGGACACCCGCGACTCTACGCTCGCAGGGGGATGGGACATGCGTGTCCATGCGACCGCAAAGACAATGAGACGCATCTCTACGGGCGCAGGGTGGAATGGTATTGTCTCTGTGGCCGCAGGGGAATGGGACCCGTATCTCTACGCCCGCGAAAGGAATGCGACACACGTGACTACGTCCGCCTGAGAGAATGGGAAGCCCGTATCTCTACGCCCGCAAGAGGGCATTGAACACCTGTATCTCTACGACTGCAGGAGGAAATGGAACACGCGTCCCGCCAAGCACACGTCCGCTTCCGCACGACAATTCGTTCCCGAAAAACGACGCACCCACATTTTGAAAAATATGTATTGGTAGCACGGTATGCATACACGATGACTATGCAAAGGCTGCCGCCCAACGGCGGGGCAGCTTCGTGATGATATGAAAGGCATGATGAGTGTTCCCGGCCCTGTCCGTGTCGGGGCCGGGCGCACCACTCCTAACTCTTGCGCTCGTGCACCTTCGCGCAGTTCACAAATTCACAGTTCACACGCCGGCAAACTCACATGCACATAGACCGCCTGAGTATTGAGTGGCAGGTACTCTGTGCTCACTCAATGGTGCAATGGCGTCGGCTTCGTACCATAGGACACATACTCGGTTGGTGGGATTACGGGAAGTTCCCCAGATGAATGAAGGAAATCAGCCACGGTTAATTGTAAATCAGTGAAATTCTAGAAGAAAGAATGCTGGGTTCTTTTACGACGCATTCAATAGCTATGTTATATATAATGTCACCAACCTCTAACGCCGATTTTCCGCGGGTAGACTCGGTAATGCCGTTGGCTGGGAAATGTGGACCAACAGTTTTGAGGTCGCGAGTCCAGCACTCAACCGACTGAGCTACCACAGCCCACGTTAAAATTCGAGAGCCAGACATTTACCAGCGATGTGACCAAACGTTTGCAACTAAAAGCACATAAACTGCACGGCCGAAACAAATTGATCAAATTGCCATGCCGGACGTGGGCTTCAAACGCAATACAGCTCGAAGTCCCACATACAAACGGACCAATTACCGAAACAGAAAGCAACCAGCACTGTTCACTGCAACACACAAAAACCACAACTTGCTTGAACGATGGGAACCGTGCTGCATGCCATTTTGCACCTCTCATCCCGGGGAGGCGCTCAAGATCTCGATCCACACCGTGACATAAGTAATTGGCGATTTACTTCTTCCCACCATTAGTGGTGGGTGAATCCTTCAGAGTGAGTAAGCATGCATCGTGTAGTATGGACGGCAACTTCTACATGGGTGGCATCCTCATGAACTGATAGCATTGCTGTGCAACTAACTTCGATAACTGTCAAATAAACAGGGAGCGTAATTCACCTTAAAATGGCTCACGTAAATTTGTTGCACGGCTTGCGGCTTTTCCCTATAATGATCGCCAATACAGCCGGATACGGGTAAAATATTATAATATTCGAATAGCTATCGGTAACGGTCTGATAGAATTTCCACAAGTCTACTCACGCCCCGATTGCCTATGAATGGCAACGACCAATCCAAACCTGAATTATTCCGGCCTCATCATTGCCGCTCGTTGAAACCCACTCCAGAATTGTTCCATCTCTCCGCGCGCGATGCACACAAACATACAAACAACGGACACGGACAACGAGTGTGCCACAAAATCGATCGCAGTGCAGCATCGCCCGCACACCAGGCTCATTTGGTACATCAGGCACCGCTCACGGTCGGCACCGCTCACGGTCGGTACCGCTCACGGTCGGCACCGCTCACAGGCGGTACCGTTCACGGTCAGTACCGCACACAATCGGTACCGTCTGTACCGCTCACAGGCGAGACCGCTCACAGTCGGTACCGCTCACAGACGGTACCGTTCACGGTCGATACCGTTCACGGTCAGTACCGTTCACAGTCGGCACCGTTTACGTCAGTACCCACAGACGGTACCGCTCACGGTCGGTACCGCTCACGGTCGGTACCGCTCACAGACGATACCGCTCACGGTCGGTACCGCTCACGGTCGGTACCGCTCACAGACGGTACCGCTCACGGTCGGTACCGCTCACAGACGATACCGCTCACAGACGGCACTGCTAACGGTCTGTCAACATCCAGTTCACCCTCCAGTGGCGCCTGACGAGCGACCACATTCGCACCAACATCACCACCAGCACCACCTTCATCATCGCCAACATCACCACCAGCATCATCACCACCGACACTGCCGGCACCGTCAGAGGCGGCAGTCAGCCGGCGGGCGGCACCGACATCCCCTGACGTTAAACGCGGCGTGGACGCGCGTCGACACCGACGCGGCACGGTCGGCGGCGGCTGCGTCGAGGCTGGCCGAAGGTCGAGCGGACGGTGGTGGGTCGGTGTCCGGCGGACCACTGGTCACGTGGGTCCGGTGGGCTGGCCCGCGGGACCGGTGGGCTGGCCCGCGGGACCGGCGGGCTGGCCCGCGGGCCCGGCGTCGGGACGCGGTGTCCCGCAGGCTAGGGACAAAACGGCCCCGGGTGTGATGCGTGGGCCGCCGGTGGTGGCGTTTTGCCAGGAGGGGTGGTGGTGGGCCGCCGGTGGTGGCGTTTTGCCGACGGCGGATCGACGCGCGTGTCGGCAACACTGGCTCGCGCGTCGAGGACACAGCTTGTCGGAGGATAATAGGATAATCAGAAGGCATCTACGACTGCCGGGCGGTGCCCAGGCAATCAGAGGACACTCACGACTGTCGGGAGGCACTCAGACCATCAGAAAGCACCCACGAAGATAATCGGAGACCAAGACAATCAGAGGACACTCACGGCCGTCGGGGTCAAACTGCCAGAGGTCTGTCCGAGAATACTTTGGTTGTAAGGATGATACCCAAAATGGACGCGACACCCGGGCTAGACCAGAACCAGAACCACCCACCACTTTGGAAAGCCCCGCCTCCCAACCACTCGGCGTGAACTCTCGTGCGCCATGGCACAGTGTTGCGTCCACCAGACACTAGGCGGCACCACCGTCAAGGCCGTCGGCCTGCCACCGCCTCAACACCGACCTCGCGCACATCGGAGCGACTCGCGCGACAGCGGAGCGCGTCACTGCGACACTATTGCGACAGCAGAGCGCATCGCTGCGACGCCCTGGTCCCCAACGCCACGACCCCCTACTGGTCCCTCAGCGCTGCGGTCGGCTGTCCATTGACCACGTCGGAAGAGCAGCAGCCGTCCCGGCAGACGAGCGACGTCACGACGCGCATCGCTCGGCTGACGACCAGACCGCCGGTGGAGCGGCGCCGGTCTTTCATAGAGCTGGACCGCGACCCCACACAGTTGGGTCACGATCCCCTACCGCCGGACCACGGCCCCACCGGCCACGATCGCCCACAGACGATTCACGAACCCCACAGGTGAGCCACGAGCCCCATCGGCGGGTCACCAGCCCCACAGGCGAGTCACGAACCCCACAGGCGGGTCACGAACCCCACAGGCGAGTCACCAGCCGCACAGGCGAGGCGCGCGGCGCGTCGCGACCTCTACAGGTGAGCGACGATCTCCACCTCGCCGTCCGAGCCGGCCGGCGGCGCCGAGCGTTCCACCGAGCCGCTCACTGTCACCACGACGCTGTTGGACCGCAGCACGTGGCCGGCCGGCGGCGGCGCCGACTCGATCACGCGGCCCTCGTCGCCGGTCACGTGGCCGCCGTCCGTCTGCACGATCGTCACCAGGTTGTCCTCGCGCTTCACCTCCTGCTCGAGGCGGCCCTCCTTCCCCTCGCGCTTCTCGCGCCGCCGCTTGCGCTTCGAGTCCTCCAGACTGCCCGTCTGCAGCACCGAGATGACGTTGACGCCGTCCGTGCTGGCGATGCCATCTAGCGGGCCGCCGAACACTAGCGATTCGTGCGACAGGAACGAGAGGACGCTGGGGTTGCGGCTGTGGCAGACGGCCGGCTCGGCCGGCGGCTGCGGGTTGGCGGACGACTGGCGCGAGTGGTAGCTCGGCGGGTGGCTGTACTCCGAGTGGCGAGACAGTGTGTTCATGCCGGGCCTGCGGGCGACAGAGAGCACGGGTCACACGCAGGTCACCACGGGTAACGGGTGCTCTCAGGTTGGTGTGAGAACCATGTGCTGGCACAGGCGAGGCATGAAAGGCACAGGGAGACCCAATGTCGCCATTGTCAACGCTAAATATTGACACCTCCGGTAGTTACTAGGGAGGCTTCCCTCAGAATTGCGTGGGAGGGATCCACTTTTGGCCCGGAATATAGATCGTACCTTGTGTGTAGGTCTTCGCAGAATTATTGGTCTTGTAAGATTTGATTTACACGCACTCTTTCCATGCAATGGCGTACCTACCCCTAACGCGACATTTGAGTAATTATTGTATTATTGGCATGACTAATGAAACGGGAGCCTACACTACTGAAAATGACTGACGTACGTATGCACTTTGAAATATTTAGCGAGCCTTGTTTCATTTACCAAAAGGTCTTGGTGTACTCTGCAAATTCCGGTGGTGAGTGACGGTCTCGGGTCACCATTAGGCCATTCAAACTAGTGGTGTCACATGGCGCCAAAACAGAGCCGGCCGCTTACGGACTCCAGGCGCCGTCTGGTGTCGGGACGCTGACCCGAGCGTTGCCCGCGGCGAGCAGGCAGGACGACAGTGGGACGCTGACCGGGGTGTTCCCGCGGCGGCGGAGCGGGCCTGAGGCAGGACGGCGGCGGGCGTCTCAGGGACGCTGACCTGAGCGGGCCGGCGGCAGGACGGCGGCGGGCGTCTCAGGGACGCTGACCTGAGCGGGCCCGAGAGGCAGGACGGCGGCGGGCGTCTCAGGGACGCTGACCTGAGCGGGTCCGAGGCGGGACGGCGGCGGGCGTCTCAGGGACGGCGGCGGGCGTCTCAGGGACGCTGACCTGAGCGGGCCCGGGGCGGGACGGCGGCGGGCGTCTCAGGGACGCTGACCTGAGCGGGCCAGGACGGCGGGACGGCGGCGGGCGTCTCAGGGACGCTGACCCGAGCGGGTCCGCGGCAGGACGGCGGCGGGGAGGGCCCGAGGCAGGACGGCGGCGGGCGTCTCAGGGACGCTGACCTGAGCGGGCCCGACAGGCAGGACGGCGGCGGGCATCTCAGGGACGCTGACCTGAGCGGGCTCGAGGCGGGACGGCGGCGGGGGCGTCTCACCTGAGCGTGCCGGCGGCCGGCCGGTACGACGGCGGCGGGGACAGCGCCGATCCGTGGCCGGCGGTGGCGGCGTTGTGCCGGTCCAGCAGCAGGCCCAGCCGGTACGCCTGCATGGACGCGTGGTAGCTGGGCGGCGGCGGACGAAACTGGAACTCCGGGTACACCATCGCTGCAACAGATGGCGCTGCGTCAGCTGCCGGGCTGGGGTCGACGCGCCGCTCGTTTGATATTGGACCACGCCGGTAATGGACTCCGATAAAGTTGCGACATTGAGTGTGATGGCGCTGCAATGGATAGTTGCGCTGTTGACGTCCTCCGGAATTGCCACGACACGGTTGCCGGATAAGTTTGCAATTGAGGGCTGTGAAGCCCGTGGAGCCGGCGAGCAGCCAATACCATCCAATACCAACCAATACTGGCAGGCGCGCACCCAGGATTTTTCCTTGGGGGTGGGGGGCGGACCGAAAAGGCAATTGACCGGCTAAAAAGGGCACTGCAACCGGGGGGGCGTGATTTTTTGCCAAAGGGGCAGTTTGGACCCAGAGGGACCTTTGGCACAGCGGGCACATAAGGCAGGTGATTTTTGGCTAAATTTGGACATTCCGGCCAAGAGGGCACTTTTCGGTCAAAAGGCACTTTTGGCCAAAAGGGCACTTTGGTCTCATGGGCGGGGGGGGTCCGGGCCCCCTGCCACTCACCCCCTCCGGTGTGCCTATGAATACTGGGCCATCGGTCGGGGGAAGGCCACCCTGGTCACTAGCTAGGCGCTGGTGCGGACATCCATGAGCGGACAAATCCCCACGAGTGCATGCAAGGTCGCGTTTGACATTCGCGGCCTTCCCCCCACCTGGCGTAGACGGTGTAGACGGTGTAGATGGTGTAGGTGGTGTAGGTGGTGGTGGTGATGGAGAGGTGACGATAGGTCGGCAAGGTTTGCACTCACCTATAGCTTCGGGTGGTGAACCACATGGTAGGCGGGCAGATCTATGCAGATGTGCATGGATGGTGTCATTGTGAGTAGACGGGCGAGTCGACTCACTCTTGCAGGGGTGCTGCAGCGACCGTAGGCAGGCAGATCAACTCACCCGTGTAGGGGTGCTACAGCGATATAGGCGGGCGAGTCCACTCACCCGTGTAGGGGTGCTGCAGCGATATAGGCGGGCGAGTCCACTCACCCGTGCAGGGTTGTTGCAGCGATGTAGGCGGGCGAGTCCACTCACCCGTGCAGGGGTGCTGCAGTTGACCATAGGCGACTAGTCTGCGTGCTTCTCACTCACTGACTCACTCTCGCTGACTGCGTGCGTCTCACGTGCTTATTTGTGACGTGGCCATCCGTAGATGGAAGGCGAATGAGTCAACTCACCTACTTAGGGGTGACACCACTACCAATGGGTGTCAAATTGAATACTTCTCATGAGACCTTGCCCCCCACCCCCCACTCGGATAACTTCAACTTCTAATATGAGATCCTATGAGGTGAGCCCACTTTGGCTCTGAGCCCGCCGTTGCCTTCATACATTTGCGCAAGAGCGACCTCAAGACTGGGTGTGGAAGGGAAATTTCCCGGTCAACGCCACTGAGTTAATGGTTAGGACATGCGAAAATCGGTGAAGAGCAGGGATGCGGAGCCGGGAAAATTTTGGATGGTTCCGGCTCAAGTACGCCCTCCTCCCTCCGTGTATTCCCCTCCTGTCATGATATTCAGAAATAAGCACCTTCTTCGCGGCTACCCGTACGCAGGAGAGTCGACGTCCCATGTGGATCCCATATCCGTCCTAAACGGGTCGGATTCGCCCAGCGGCGCAGTCATGCTCGGGGAGGGACAGGTTCATGTCTGCCAACGTGGCCATCCGGTACACTCTAGTGGCATAAAGGACAATATCTTTTGAAATTTGGACATCTTTAATTCCGAAAATACAGGCGGCTTTGAAAGGATCATGGGTCATTCGGCTCCAAAACTGCGGATCGGCAGTTTAGTGTCACCATACAAAATAAAATGCGTCGAAAACAAGTTTGTTTTTCCTGATTGATTGATTATTTGGGCTCAGGGGTGCATCAACTGCTGCTGGTTATGTAGCGCCCAAGGTTTACTTTTCCTGTCAGCGATTATAAAAACATGCTATGGGCAGCATGGCCCGTGCGGCCAACGAGGAGGGAGTCCACCATAGGTGTAGGTTTTTTAAACACTATTTGGAGGGCACAACACATGAAGCAAATGGGTGGCTGAATGGATTCGGGGAATGAATACCACATAGGGTCCCATGTTCAACGTTTAAATTATATCGGAGAGGGGGCAAAGCCAACATTGGACGAGCAGGTGCTCTCCCAATAACGTCTCCAGCTTTAACTATAACCCTGGAGTCGACTTGCGTGCCTATGGACGGTGCAGTAATGCATACAAACGAGTCCACCGACTTGTGCCTAAGGATATTGTAGCTTAAAGTCCCATCGACTGCATAGCAGATGTGCAGCAGCATAGCAGATATAGCAGACGTGCAGCAGTCGATCTTACATGCAGGCGAGTCCACTCACCGCCGTCAGGGGGGGGGCGTCAACCTCAGACGGGTGGGTCCACTCATCTCGGCAGGATTCCCCCGGTCGACCGCCGGCGGGCCGGTCCACTCACCTGCGCGCGCGGGACGGCGCGAGGAGGCGCGCGGCCAGGGCGAGTCCACTCACCGGCGTAGGGGTGGTGCGGCCGGCCGTAGGCGGGCACGACGCGGTGCATGAAGCGGCGCGAGTCGGTCTCCTCCTGCTGGCGGGCCAGGCCGAGCATGACGCGGCACGACGGCGAGTCGCGCGACGTCAGCCGCCACGCGATGCCCGACACCGTGATCAGCACGATGCCCACGCCTGCGGCGGAGCGGCAGAGGTACGTCAGCAGAGCGTCAACAGAGCGTCAACAGAGTACCAACAGTGTCAACAGAGCATCAACAGAGCATTAGCAGTGTCAACAGAGCATCAACAGAGCATTAGCAGTGTCAACAGAGCATCAACGGAGTGTCGACAGGGCGCCAAAGGTTCGTCAGCGGATCATCAACAGTGTCAACAGAGCATCAACAGTGTCAGCAGAGCATCAACAGTGTCAACAGGGCGAAAGGTTGTCAGCATCAGCAGTGTCAACAGAGTGTCAACAGAGCATCAACAGTGTCAACAGAGCGTCAGCGGAGCATCAACAGTGTCAGCAGAGGTCAAAGGAGAGTCAGAGCGGCAAAGGTCGTCAACAGAGCATCAAGAGGGGTCAAGAGTGTCAACAGAGACATCAGCAGTGTCAACAATCAACAGTGTCAACAGGACGTCAAAGGAGTCTGCGGAGCGTCAACGGATCGTCAACGTCAACGGAAAGCCAGCGGAGCGTTAACGGAGCACCAAGGGGTCGGGCATGGCCGAATGGTTACGGCGTTCAGTTCCGGATACCCCAAAGCGGTTGGTTTACCACTCGCACCACTCGGGACATTTCCCAGTCCGCGGCCCACCGGCGAAACAGTGCGGGCGGCGCCATTAGCCGTGATCGTGCATAAAGTGTGTCGCGAACCACCCTATAGACATAGCCACTACACGTGGAGGACATGTATCGTGAAATAAATAAATAAATAAACAACTGAGCGTTAACGGAGCGACAGCACGAATATCGGCGTTCCCGTCTCCGTTGGCCACCGCACGCCACGGTGGGCTGCCGATGTCGCAACGATGCCGGCGCAAGACAGTCGACAGTGACGTAACACATGATGATCGGCAGCTATCAGAGCACCATCGTCAACAGTTCGCCGTGTCAGAGCACCATCGGAGACGATGTCCGTCACGCACAGTTCGGGCCAGGTCGGATGCACCTGGTGACTTTTATCGACGGGCGCAGGCCACCAGAACTCCGAAACGCACTGCTTTGACGTGAACAGTTTTAGTATGCAATCTACCGAATTTCCGGCCGGGTGCAGTGGAGAAACTGTTACGTCAACAGTCTTTCTTCGGTGAGGAATGAAGGAATGGAAAATGATAGTACGGACACGCAACAACAGGCACCATCGACATTGGCGGGCGGATCTGGGGGTGGGGGTAAGGGTGGGGTGGAGGTGGGGGGGGGGGCATGTGGACCATGCTCCTGGCGGATATTGGGTGGGGGGGGGGGGCACGGGGGCCATGCCCTCTCCCTCTGAACCACACTCCAAAAGGCCGATGTTTTCCGACCTTTTGCACTAAAATGACATGTTCTCGAAATAAAATAGAAACAGAAATGTATTGTCTTACATGGACCCGCCGAATGTGAGGTGTACAAATTTCAAATTTTCTGAAATTGGAGATTTTTGCATTGAACCTAAACCGGGAGAAAGGCAGCCTTCTGTACCCGCCAGTAACCACTGAGGTGACGAATGGTGTGCAGGGGCACACAAGCAGATTTCATCTCCATCAGATGTATGTCAGACTCTATCAGGCACATGTTAAGTATTACCCAGCCGGCAGTTTGTCTGGGCTGAGGATGGGCAAGTTGAGCAGTCCGGACAGCTGTCAACACTGCCCTGCTCCACCATGTGTACCAGACAAACTCGCACGGGCACAGCCCGCAGAAGATCGGTTGGATATCGGTTTTACGACACATCGACTGTTGAGTCATGTAGCGCCGCCAATCCCTCACGCCGATTGGTCGCGGGCGAAGAGTAGCGACAGGTGAGACTCGAACGCACAACCTTTCGATTGTGAGACGAGCAACTTACCCCTAGGCTACTCGTCCCCCCGCAGTATATTTGGTACAGCCACAACTTGGGCTCGGCCCAACTCAATTCAGCCTTGCCTGATGTGGTTCAGTCCGCGCTATTCTTGGCAGAACAGCATGGGCTCAGCCCAACTGAAGCCGACGGGACACAGCCTACATTATGCTGTGCTGAGCCACATTTGAGATGGCTATGCATGGGCTCCGGTCGTATTTGCCCGAGCAGGGTATCGCACGTGCTTTGGTTGGCGCTCCCGTTGCATACGTCAATCAAAACCCAAGCAATAGTTGGGCTCCGCCCAAGTTCTATACTTGGGCAGAGCCCTAGTCCGTCCGAATGGGCCCCGGTTAGAATCGCCAGTGCTTTGCAGACTCCGTGTGAGTCGATCCATCATAGATGTTCATCGTACACCTCGCAGCGTTCTGCAGCGTTCCGCATAATGATACGTTGTACAGTGAAGTCATGCACGCCATGCGAATGGGGTTTCAGCCCCGAATGCATTAAGCTGAGCCCAGCTCATCCAATGGCAATCAGTAATGATGATACTTGACTCATCCACGCCAGATGTCCCGATTGCATTGCATTGACGATTACACTACATGGACACACTACATTGATGATTACATAAAATTGAATATCATATTACGTTGGCGATCACGTTACACTGACAATTGCATTACATTGATGACTGCATTACCTTGACGATAACATTACATTTACGAATGCATAGCATTACATTGACGAATGCATAACATTGCATTGACGAATGCATGCCATTGACGATTGTATTACATTGGTGATTACACTACAGTACATTCTTTACTTGACCTTCCAAATCGTGGGCAGGTATTTCGATCGTCATCGTATTTTGGGCTTCATTAGCAATGGCTGCCGGGAAACTAGTTGCGACATTTCTGCTACATCATCAACGCATGGAAATACATACTAAGCACAATTTAACTGATAATAAAACCATGTGGGGAACACAGAGGGGGCGGCGTTTTTGCCCATCCCAATCTTACCCATCTAAATAACTAATCCCGTGGCGATTGGAAATAAGTTGCTTAAAAATCGGCTCGGTCCCCAATATTTGGACCGTTCTTACTCCCAAGAATAATACCACGCCAAGACGAATTAGCAATCGGGAACACAAAGAGCTTTTTGGCAACTTCTCTACCTACAACACAGGAACGGTGTTGAGCTCCAGATACAAATGTCCCGAGTTCAACACTCGCACCGCTCGGGACATTCCCCAATCCCGCGGCCCACCGGCGAAACAGTGTGGGCTGCGCCATAAGCCGTGTTCGTGCATAAAGTACGTCGAAAACCACCCAATAAACAACGTAGGAACGACAACTGACCGACGTTATGCGAGTATTCACAACCCACGGACTACAACTGACTGACGCTATGCGAGTATTCACAACCCAAGGACTACAACTGACTGACGCTATACGAGTATTCAAAACACAGCGACTGACGCTATGCGAGTATTCACAACCCAGGGATTACAACTGGCCGACATAATGCGAGTATTCACAACACAGCGACTGACGTTATGCGAGTATTCACAACACAGGGACAACAACTGACCGACGCCAATATAGAAACAACAAACACCGCGCCATGCAAGTATTCACAACACAGGGACAACAACTGACCGACGCTATGTGAGTATTCACAACACAGCGACTGACGCTATTGGATTGGATTGGAGTTTAGGGGCGCGTCGACATCTAGGGTCATTTTGCGCCCATAACTAAATTATAATCAACCTACGAACGACTGACGCTATGCGAGTATTCACAACCCAGGGACTGACGCTATGCGAGTATTCACAACACAGCGACTGACGCTATGTGAGTATTCACAACCCAGCGACTGACGCCACGTGAGCGCTCGTCTGCCCGTGCCGGGGCGGCGGGCCGACAGAGGGAGGCATTCCTTCGCCACGCTGCACGGCCGAGTCGGAAGGAAGCCGTTCCGCATCACTGCCGCCCACCGCGGCGCAACGGTCGACATCTGTCGACCCGACCATCGACCAGCCGGAACCGACAGCTCCCGCGTTCCTGTGCAACGGCGGCTGGCGCCTTGTCGCGTGCATCTCGGCCGAACGGACCCGACAGCACGGCACTGTCCTGTGCGGCCCCATCATAGACGCGAATCTGCAGTGGTCGAGTGGTTTTTCTCACGGGCGCAATGGTTGGTCTTGGGCGAGTCTTGGTATAGTATGATGATGAACGATAAATTTGATACATTAATTGAGTCAAGAATTAGTACTTTGATGACGAAAGATTATACAAAAAGAAACGTTTCCTTAATGTTCGACTAAAATACCAATTTTTCACTCAATATATATATATATATATATATATATATATTATATATTATCTAATTTACCGTTCACGATCATACTATTTTTACCACCCCAACTCATGTCTCTTCCGACACACTTTACCCCCCCTTTTTTGGGGGGGGGGTGGGAAGGGGCCAGAGGAACCGGCCTGCCCAGAGCCCAACCTTATCCCCCCCCCCCCCCCCCCCCAATGAGGGTATTCCAGGGCAGGATAAGCCTTACCTGACTTGTGTAGCAATAATGTTTGGTTGTTTCCCCAGTTTAGGTCGTGACCGGGCATCACCAGAGTGGATCTGTATTTGTCAGGCATCACGACAGAGGGGCGGGCCTCAGTTGATTTAAGCCGCTGGTGCACCTAGCCAATCACAAGCGGGCCAAAAAGTGTCCACACTTCTGAAACCACCGATTGGTCAAGTGTTGACCCACTTCACACTCGGAGCCGGCCTTTGATCTCAATAGGGTAGCCTCCTCGTTCAGAACCGCCTCGAAATACTGTCGGGTTCAGCGGGATTACCGACAAGCTCATCCTTCATCATCATCATCCTTCATATTGCGCCGATGATCCGCTCGTGTTCCCGAGAACGGTATCTCGGGAAAACAGAGACACATGGCCGCTACAATTCACGTCCAAGCAGTCCATTAATAATGTCCCGGCTCCTAAGTGCTCCGGTGGGGTGACTGATGGTCCAAATTGGCAGCCTAGGTCCCGGAGGGAGTGAGGCATGGCGAGTTGGGCCCGGGCAGGCTGAGCCCAGTCGAGCCCAGTCGAGCCCAGTCGAGCACAGTCGAGCACAGTCGAGCCCAGTCGAGCCCAGTCGAGCCCAGTCGAGCACAGTCGAGCACAGTCGAGCCCAGTCGAGCACAGTCGAGCACAGTCGAGCCCAGTCGAGCCCAGTCGAGCCCAGTCGAGCACAGTCGAGCCCAGTCGTAGCAAGCCGAGACCAGCCGAACCTAGTCGAGCCCAGCCCAGCTAAGCCGAGCCTAACTTAGCCTAGCCGAGCCTAACTGAGCATAGCCGAGCCCAGCTGAGCCAAGCCGATCCTATCCGAGCCTAGCCGAGCACAGTCGAGCCTAGCTGAGCCCAGCCGAGCCCAGCTGAGCCAAGCCGAGCCTATCCGAGCCTAGCCGAGCACGGTCGAGCCTAGCCCACCCCTGCGCCAAGTGAAGCCACCCTGTCCGGAGAGTTACCTGCCCGGACAGCTCCATACCCTGCCGGACAGCTCCATACCCTGCCGGACAGCTCATACCCTGTCCGACAGCCATACCCTGTCCGGACAGCTCCATACCCTGCCCGGACAGCTCCATACCCTTCCCGGACAGCTCCATACCCTGTCCGGACAGCTCCATACCCTGTCCGGACAGCTCCATACCCTGCCCGGACAGCTCCATACCCTGCCCGGACAGCTCCATACCCTGCCCGGACAGCTCCATACCCTGTCCGGACAGCTCCATACCCTGCCCGGACAGCTCCATACCCTGCCCGGACAGCTCCATACCCTGCCCGGACAGCTCCATACCCTGCCCGGACAGCTCCATACCCTGCCCGGACAGCTCCATACCCTGCCCGGACAGCTCCATACCCTGCCCGGACAGCTCCATACCCTGCCCGGACAGCTCCATACCCTGCCCGGACAGCTCCATACCCTGCCCGGACAGCTCCATACCCTGTCCGGACAGCTCCATACCCTGCCCGGACAGCTCCATACCCTGTCCGGACAGCTCCATACCCTGCCCGGACAGCTCCATACCCTGCCCGGACAGCTCCATACCCTGTCCGGACAGCTCCATACCCTGCCCGGACAGCTCCATACCCTGCCCGGACAGCTCCATACCCTGCCCGGACAGCTCCATACCCTGCCCGGACAGCTCCATACCCTGTCCGGACATTTCGGTACCCCGCCCGGAAAGCTTGATGTCCCGCGCGGGCGGCTGTATGAGCCCGGCGGACGGTCCGGCGGCGTTCCCGCACACTCCGGTGCGCGGGGCTTGTGCATTGACCCATACATATTAGCTATTTATGTGTGTCTGAGAGAAACACTCGTGCTACCGATGCTGGCGCACTTCACCTGCAACGGTGTAGGTTAGCAGCTACCCAGCGGGGCTTCTCCTACCGCTCCACTCTCCAGTGGAATGCGCTTCCCGGTGAAGCACGCGACACAACTAGCCGTGCAACCTTCGTGCGTGCTATCAGCATCAACTAGGTAGCTAGGTGCTTTACAATTGTATCTAACGTGATGGCAGGAATGTGATCAATTGACTAGGTATTTCGTGAGTTCCACCATGTGGCAGGTGCCTAATAAATGACTTGACTTGACTATTTATAGGTGAACGGGCTGGTGGCACTGGACAGTGACGTCACCTCCGATCTGGGCCAACGGCGGGCGACTCGCGTTCGCCTCCGTCCCGCGAGTTGGCCACAGGCGGAGGAAGGGTCGCGGCGCCACCAGGCAAAGGCACCAGGAAGCACGCACTCAGGCGCGGAACTCCGCCAACAATTGTCGGTTGGTTGGTTATTGGTTTTACGACACATCAACCGTTGAGGCATGTAGCGTCGCCAATCTCTCACGCCGATTTGTCGCGGGCGAAGAGTAGCGGCAGGTGAGACTCGAACCCACAACCTTTCGGTTGTGAGACGAGCAACTTATCCCTAGGCTACTCGTCCCCACAATTGTTGGTTGGGGTGAGGGCCAAAGCAGCCGAGCTTACTTGCTCGCCTATGTGTCAATGGAACTACGACTCGGCAATACTCCACCACCGCCGCTGCTACTACTCGAAATATGACTACCAAGCTTGAAGGATATCGAATTGGTGAGCTCAGCCATCTCCGCCAGGGATAGGAACTTCCGCCTCTGCACATGCTTGCATGCACACCTGAACTCGCACAGATAAACATACGCGAACTCCAAACACAGACAAATGGCTCGCCACAGGCGCATGGATGAACGTTTGCAGAACACCACAAATATGCACGCACAGACTGACAAGGATTTGTATCAGTCTGTAAATGACAGGATTAATATGTCAGCCTGCACATGACAGGATTTATGTGTCAGCCTACATATGGGAGGATTTGTGTGGTAGCCTGTGCATGGCAGGATTCATGTATACTTGGCAAGCAACCACCTCGCATCTTGAGGGGAACGGACCGGATAAATATGCAAGAGGAAAGGCATGCAAGACACAACACGAACAGGGCAAGGCGAGAGAATGTGAGTCGATAGACAAGCATGCGCACAAGCACCACCGCCTATGCACAAACCACAAACACATACGTCACCAAACGCCATACACTTCAGACCAAGCCCATATGCTTGCATTGAACTGGACGTAGATTCCACCGAGAACGGAAGAGAACAGAACAACAACACAGCTAACAGAACGACCTAGATGGACACGCCTAGATCTAAATGAACACGCCTTTTTCCTCGAGCTTTTTTTCAAGCCAAGGTCCGCAGACACAACAGTCAACGTGGACACAAGTTCGGACAGTCATTCAATCCGCGCGCGCCCCCTTTTTGTCACGTGCCTGCGCGGTCCGCAGATGACGTCATCATTGTCCGTCCACTGTGACCCATTATCCAATAGCGGCGTTCGTTAGTGGCCCTTGTCAGCACCACTGTGAGGTCTGAAGGCTTCATCGAGCGGCAATCCCGGCTCTATTCAACACCGGGGAGGGGGGGGGGCACTGATGAGTCGAGCGTGTCCGAGTTTACTTACACCGCACTCGTGTTTACGTTAGCCGATGACTGGGAGTCGCAACGTCATCCGGCGGTACCGCCCACCGCTCCGGCATGCGGGCACTGAGCACGCGCCTGCCTACAGCCGTGCAACGTCCTTCCGAACTGGGCGGACATTCCGCCAGACCAGCCCTGAACACGCCCCTGCCTACAACCATACAACGTCCCGAACTGGGCCGGCACTCCACCAGACCAGCCCTGAACACGCCCCTGCCTACAACCATACAACGTCCCGCCGAACTGGGCCGGCACTCCACCAGATCAGCCGTGAATACTTCCTACAGCCGTGCAACGTCCTGTCGAACTGGGCCGGCACTCCACCAGACCAGCCCTGAACACGCCCCTGCCTACAACCATACAACGTCCCGCCGAACTGGGCGGACGAGAGTGCACGGCTTCGGCCGAGGGTGCACGACTTCGGCCGCCTATGCCGGGCGTAATCGATAGCTCCGATCGGCCGGATCTGGTTACCACTTGTTGGCACCACGAACACCACGGGGCCGCGCATAGGCACCTCAGCTGGGGCGTGCAATGAAACACCGAGAACCCGTGTTGGAGCCGGTGAAGGTATATGGAGCCGGTAAGGTACAGAGCAAATGTGAACAACC
This sequence comes from Imbricaverruca yamaguchii, assembly GCA_034440575.1. NCBI lineage: Eukaryota > Metazoa > Arthropoda > Thecostraca > Neoverrucidae > Imbricaverruca > Imbricaverruca yamaguchii. The sequence continues at coordinate 297,092 of JAOTOL010001166.1, read as the reverse complement.
CAACGGGACGACTCCCGCCGACGCTCTGCAATCCGAGCAGACGTAACACATGCGTCGGAGACGCCAATTTTTCGTACCAATAGCCAGCGCGGCGAGAGCCTGCTTCTCATGAAGGATGCTCCATTCGGGTGGGGCCATGACCCGCTTCACCACTCTCTGGGTGCGCCGCTGCAGCACCACGTACGGGTACACGTGCCACGTGCCGGATACACGTAGGACCGGCATGTCGTGTTGAGCACCCGCAAGCCGCAACAAAAAATACCGACGAGCATCGTATCGGGTTAGTTGATTAGATACCGGAGGTTCATACGGCACGACAGCTAAACCATTGTGTCCGGAAATGGCCACTGGTTGGCTGTTGGTTGCCAGTGGTGACGCCAAACCAGATGCACCTTCGACCTTCAAATGACGTCATTAGGGCAGGCCGGCGCACACAGACGTGGCGCGTCTGCTTCATCCGTGACGCAGCGATGCTTTCATGGCCCTCACGCCAGACACGTGATTTGCACATACTCCGCCCACGTCAGACACGTGACTCGCACATACTCCGCCCCCAACTACGTACGACGTCGTTGACCGGCTTGCAGTCTGATCCGATCTTGTCCGACTGCGTCGTCACGACCGTAACCAGGCAACCAATTTCGCGGCGAACAAACGCCAGCTGACGGCGCGGGAATAGAGCGCCGTCGGAATGCTGATGAGGACGCTGGCGATCGCACCTCACGCACAGTTACCTGTCGAAGATTGTGGTGTGGAAATTTATCGACACGGCCTGGCTGTATCCAAGTACCGGAGGAATATCACACTCCAGCCCCGGTGAAGCCCGTGTCAGTAGGCCTGGGCTATATTCAAGGGCCGGTGTAATCACGTACTCCAGCCCGTGCGGACACCCCTGTCAGCTATAACCAAGAACCGAGGACGCCCCGGTATCCGGTACCCCTGTTAGCACTTCAAGGGAACGGTCGACACCGATGTTGTGGGTCGAGATAAGTAGCTACACCAGTGACGCAATGTCTAGAGCAAGTCGTCCAGAGAAGCTTCCCTCCCCCTGCCGAAGTATCCACTCAAGTCGTGAGGCGCAAAATTACCGTGGCAGTCGACGCGCCCTTCAATTCCAATTCATCATCATCTCCATCATCACCATCATCACCATCATCACCATCATCACTCAAATCACGAGGACTCCGGGAGACTAAGTGTCGAGCGGACAAAGCCTTCAAACGGTTCCCGCCACAGAGTTAATCAAGCCATGTCCCTCGATAAAGTGGGAGCGATCAGAATGCAGGGCTGGCCAGAACGAGTGTGAATGTGTGCAGAGATGGAACTTGACACACTATTTGGGAGGCATTTTCACCTCCCCCACCACTAATGTTGGGGTTGGTGTTGAGGTTTAACCTGGGACTTGCGAGCGTTGATCGAAAAGAATGATATGAAGAATAAAACACATCCCCAAAAACAATGTTGGAAAAGTTCCACCCATGAGTGTGTGAGTGAGACTGCAGGCGAGAACAATTATCATAGAGGCGATGCTGAGTTTGCCATTGTCTGTGCCATTGTGGGCACTTTCGCCGGTAGACAGCAGAGAAATGGTAGCACCCCAGCGCTCCCGCGGGGCGGAACAGAACCTCCGATTGAGCTGGCATAGTCACAGCAACAAAGTTGCGAAGGTACCTACGTCACGGACCATTGCCATCTGAGCACACAACAATTTACTCAATACTTGACACATGGATGAACTGCAGTACTGCCCTTGGGAACAGTACGAGCCAGTACAAAACGCATCGTCGATTGTCTAATATTTTCCTCAATGCCGATGACGATCATACAGCTGTCTCGCAAAGGGCAAATAACACGGCGCGGGCATGCGGGTACGTGGCAAGTTGAACCTCGTTAGACAGTTTCGTTTCTGAAATAAATGTAGTCCGGATTCCCGCTGGGGTGGCTTTGTGGACCAGTGTCTTATTGCCAAGCAGAGCTTGTTGCGCGAACCTCGTTCCTGCGCACCAGACACCTCAGATCTGTCAACACAGCCACCGCGTGACAGATGTACATCCAGCGCACCAGACACCGCAGATCTGCCAACACAGCCACCGCGTGACAGATGTACATCCAGCGCACCAGACACCGCAGATATGCCAACACAGCCACCGCGTGACAGATGTACATCCAGCGCACCAGACACCGCAGATCTGACAACACAGCCACCATGTGACAGATGTACATCTCGCGCACCAGACACTGCAGATCTGTCAACACAGCCAGGTTATTATGTCACCTCTCGATGGGTGTGAAGGCGAACATGCGGATACCAGAACACTCACTCTTCTGAATACCGCAATCCTACCCACTTCCTGCAATCCTACGCAATCCTGTCCATGAGTGTGACGTCATGCCGGGGGCGAGGTCTCTGACATTGCGTGGCGACGCCTCAGAAACTTTAGATGGCCCGGAACTTTAATTTATGGCATTACCATAATGGCGAAGTTGCCTGAAAGCGGGCTATGTCTCCGCGACTTCTTGGATACCTGTGAAGCATCGACAGCGGCAGTTGTCAGTGGCACAGCCAGGATCTTAAGAGGGGGAGCGGGCAACGACAAAGTGTCATGAATCAGAGAACAGTTTCGGCGTGCAACGACCGACGAACACTTTTGTTCTTGTTTGGAGTAGTAAGCATTTTACAATTTCGTGTGACCTAGCATATTTTTGGTTGCCAGTGGGCCTTCCCCTTGGCCATGCCTCCGATGACAACCCGTAAACGTATTCCACGGTCCACAATCTAACAATTCCCCCGGTCACAAGCGGGGGTTGGCAATAGGGGCCTGCTTCCCCCGGCGCCCAGCGGCCTCGTGGCGCAATGGATAACGCGTCTGACTACGGATCAGAAGATTCCAGGTTCGAATCCTGGCGAGGTCGATACTTTTCTGAGGCCACACCATGGTGAGCCAAGAATTTGAACAGTCCCCTCGCGAGGGCATACTCTAGTTGAGCGAACAGGCAGATACGTACTTTTGAGTGTGAAGAATGTCGGACCTCGCCAGGATTCAAGCCTGGGATCACGGATTTTTGCATAATTTATCGCCAATAAAAGAAGACTCCTGAAATAAAGTTGGTCAAAATTCTAGAAAACTTTTTCGAGAAATTTCGTTCAAATTCTTTCTGTTTTCGCCCTGAGAACCATGGTCCCTACTGCCAAGTACCCTGGTGCACGAACCCAAGCCCCACGACCCGATTCAAGGATTCAAGATTCACGGGGGAACTTTGACCCAGAGCTTAAAATGCCCGACACGGCCGCACCGGTAACTCGTCCCCAGCCTTATCGGACCAGCTGCCAACTGATCCCCCCCCCCCCAGCCGGGGAACTGCTAGAGCGTGAGGCGACTTGAACCCTGTCTCGCCACAAGGGAGACCAGTGAAGGCCAGCGCTCTAACCAGCTGAACTACCGAGGTAGAAACAGCACTCCCGCCGAACCTCCCAAACACAGAGCTCCGAATCGTGCAACGCGACAGACACAGCACCCACCATTTACGATCCGCGCTCAGTGTTTGCGCACGCAAATTTCGCGCGCGAGCACGCAAGACCACAGCGACGACGACGACCATGCATCACGGCCGAGTGGAAAACAGCGCGGCCGGCCGCGAGACGGTGCGACGACACGACCTTGCAGCACGCCCAAGGTCACGTGCTTCTGCTGGCGGCCGAGTTCGCCCTTGCGAGCTGCACAACCGGCGAGGCGGGGCGCGCCGGAGTGTTGACGGTGCGGTGTGGAGTAGTGTTGACGGTGCGGTGTGGAGTAGAGTGTTGACGGTGCGGTGTGGAGTGGAGTGGAGTGTTGACGGTGCGGTGTGGAGTGGAGTGTTGACGGTGCGGTGTGGAGTGGAGTGTTGACGGTGCGGTGTGGAGTGGAGTGTTGACGGTGCGGTGTGGAGTGGAGTGTTGACGGTGCGGTGTGGAGTGGAGTGTGGACGGTGCGGTGTGGAGTGGAGTGTTGACGGTGCGGTGTGGAGTGGAGTGTTGACGGTGCGGTGTGGGGTGTTGACGGTGCGGTGTGGAGTGGAGTGTTGACGGTGCGGTGTGGAGTGGAGCGTGGGTGGGAGGGAGGTTTGACGGTTTCGGTGTGGAGTGGAGTATTGACGGTGCGTGTGGGAGTGGAGTGTTGACGGTGCGGTGTGGAGTGGAGTGTTGACGGTGTGGAGTGGAGTGCTGACGGTGCGGTGTGGAGTGGAGTGTCGACGGTGCGGTGTGGAGTGGAGTGTTGACGGTGCGGTGTGGAGTGGAGTGTTGATGGTGCGGTGTGGAGTGTGGATGGTGCGGTGTGGAGTGGAGTGTTGACGGTGCGGTGTGGAGTGGAGTGTTGACGGTGCGGTGTGGAGTGGAGTGTGGACGGTGCGGTGTGGAGTGGAGTGTTGACGGTGCGGTGTGGAGTGGAGTGTTGACGGTGCGGTGTGGAGTGGAGTGTGGACGGTGCGGTGTGGGGTGTTGACGGTGCGGTGTGGGGTGTTGACGGTGCGGTGTGGAGTGGAGTGTTGACGGTGCGGTGTGGAGTGGAGTGTGGACGGTGCGGTGTGGTGTGGAGTGGGTCGGGTGGAGTGGAGTGTTGACGGTGCGGTGTGAAGTGGAGTGTTGACGGTGCGGTGTGGAGTGGAGTGTGGACAGTGCGGTGTAGTGTGGAGTGTTGACGGTGCGGTGTGGAGCGATAGTGCGGTTGACGCAGCGGCGGTATCGGACGCGTTCGGGTGTCGTCCGCACAAGCTCGTCAGTGCAGACCGTTGGTTGGTTATTTGGGCGCATCGACTGCGTTGGTCATACAGCGCTCAGTACAGACTGTCGCGCACACCGAGTACGTCAGTATAGACTGTCACGCCCACCGGGTACGTTCGCTACTCTTCGCCCGCGACCAATCGGCGTGAGAGATAGGCGACGCTACATGACTCAACGGTCGATGTATCGGAAAACCAATAACCAACCAACCACCGAGTATGTCAGTACAGACTGTCGCGCACACCGAGTACGTCAGTACAGACTGTCGCGCACACCGAGTACGTCAGTACAGACTGTCGCGCACACCGAGTACGTCAGTACAGATTATCGGGCCCACAGAGCACGTCGCCACGGACTGACGCACGCACGCACGCACGCACGCACGCACGCACGCACGCACGCACGCACGCACGCACGCACGCACGCACGCACGCACGCACGCACGCACGCACGCACGCACGCACGCACGCACGCACGCACGCACGCACGCACGCACGCACGCACGCACGCACGCACGCACGCACGCACGCACGCACGCACGCACGCACGCACGCACGCACGCAGCACGCACGCACGCACGCACGCACGCACGCACGCACGCACGCACGCACGCAGCACGCACGCACGCACGCACGCACGCACGCACGCACGCACGCACGCACGCACGCACGCACGCACGCACGCACGCACGCACGCACGCACGCACGCACGCACGCACGCACGCACGCACGCACGCACGCACGCACGCACGCACGCACGCAGCACGCACGCACGCACGCACCACCACACCCACCCCACCACCACGCACGCGCACCACGCACGCACGCCGCACGCACGAGCACGCACGCACGCAAAAGCAAAAAACGCACGCACGCACGCACGCACGCACGCACGCACGCACGCACGCACGCACGCACGCACGCACGCACGCACGCACGCACGCACGCACGCACGCCCGCACGCACGCACGCACGCACGCACGCACGCACGCACGCACGCACGCACGCACGCACGCACGCACGCACGCACGCACGCACGCACGCACGCACGCACGCACGCACGCACGCACCAAGCGGGGCCGGCGGACGCCGGGTGAAGAAGGCACGTGGCAATCCTCACGACAAAATAGCAATTGCGCATTTTCGTCGCGACTCAATCGCATTTGCATAATGGGATTTACTCCACTCGGCAGTGCGATCGGCCCTGGGGACCTGTCGCAGGGGGCACAACACCAAGAGAACGGGTCACCAGTGTCAGCTGAGATCACCGCTTGAGGTGAGACACGCACATTCGATTACAATATCCTGGTCCCAGCAGACACATCGTCTCAGAATGGCGTGCAGATGAGAACACGCAGTATTACTAAGTTCCGCGCAGAAGTTAATTCACAGCTGAAATGTGTTGTGATATCTGGCAACGTCCCTCTTCCCGCCGCAGCCGAGCACCTTCCGGCCGGAACAACGGAGGAGCAGGGTTGATAGTCTAGCCCACCTCCACCCCATCAACCACACCTCGGCCTGTGACGCCCATTTCCAGTCTCCTTCCGTCAGAGACGGTCTTTCAGCCGTACATCGACGAAAACGGAACGGCTGAAACTAACTGGAGTCGAGACCATCGCAAGAGTATGACCAATTTGCGAGGCCCAACTGCGATGCAAATTCAACATCCATAAACCATCGCTGCAAATTCAACATCCACCAACCATCGCTGCAAATTCAACGTCCATAAACCATCGCCAGCATCATTAGAAGTGGGTAGCTTTCAGCACGAACTACCGTTTATGGTATCAAGTGTACAGTCAATTAATGGATGCATAAACTCGTGGCGATCCCGAACATGGTGGCGGTTTGGCTGTGGTTGTGGGTTTATGACGCATTAAGCAGTCGAAGGCCATATCTCATCCTGGCCTCATATATCAGGTCATGCCTCCCATCCTGGCAGGGAGGGCAGGAACCGCGGTCCCTGCCAGGGTGAGGGGGAGGAGAGGGGTTTGTTGTTTGTTTCTTTATTTGACGTTTCACGACGCACTTTATGCACAATCACGGCTAGTGGTGCCGCCCACACTGTTTTGCCGGTGGGCCGTGGGATTGGGAAATGTCCCGACCAGTGCGAGTATTAAACCGGAGACCTTGGAATGCAGATATAAACACATTCACCACTCGGCCATCCCGCCCCAAGGAGGAGAGGGGCTAAATCCATACGATTGCATGCTAAATCTGGAAAGTCTGGAGTGAAAGCACCGTTCAGAGGGCAGCCGGTACCTTCCCTCCGTGCCCACCATGAGTGTATAAAATGGCACCATTGGTTCTGAGCAACGGCAAGGAGATGCCACCCACTTCGTCACTGGAAATCTTCGATGGAGCAGGATCCCTGGTGTGATTAATTAGGTGTGGAGCATTAAGGCCACTTCGGGTTCAGTGCGCATGGACACTAGCCCAGCTACCCAATCGCGTAGTTAGTTACTGGTTTTACGACACATCGACCGTTGAGTCATGCAGCGTCGCCAACCTCTCACGCCGATTGGTCGAGGGCGAAGAGTAGCGACAGGTGAGACTCGAACCCACAACCTTTCGACTGTGAGACGAGCAACTTACCTCCGACTACTTGTCCCCTAATCGCGTAGAATGTGCAAGGTAATGGCAACGCCTGTTCTTGAATTTGCGCTATGCAGCTGCGCAAAAAAAAACGCGCATATGGTTTCATTTAGCCCCAATCTAGCGTTACAATTAGCGAGCGATCCAGTTCTGGTGGTTCCTCAGAGTGCGAAAACGTCTTGGGGAAGCAAATATTCGTGCACCCAAGTCTCAGGCGAAGTTATGAAGATAGCCAGGAGAAAAACGAACATCCGAATAAAAACATTCGCGACAGAACAACATATACCGGCAGGAAACTGAGGACATCAAGAGCATACAATAAACAGAGCGAGTTGCAAAGGAAAACGCTACAAAAAGACCATCTCTATTTAACGGCTGAATCACCATTTTATCCGCTTCATTTGAAGCTTCCCGGACCAGACAGGCATACCTGGGGCTCACTGTTCTTCTACCGAAGCGTCACTGGACAGCACCTTGGCATAACCAGAGGGTTCTGAACCTCACCAGAGGCCTACTTGCAATTCATTCGCGGGAAATATCCGCTTCGACCAAAGAACCTATACCTCACTGCTAACAATGATGATGAATTGGGGTTTAGGGGCGCGTCGACTGCCATGGTCATTTTGCGCCCATAACTGTGTTTACAGGCTATCTACTATGCTCCTACAATAGGCAGTAAGACAAAATATTCAGGGACGGCGATAGATAACATCAAAATTTGCTTGTCGAAGGAAGGTAAAAAGTGTCGGTGTCGTCTCCAGACGACACAACCTCAGAGTCATCCTTTAGCAGCATACGCAGTGTCGCTGCTTGCATGTCCTAAAATCTGGTGTCGTAGAGGTTCCAATGATAAACAGCATATTCAAACATGACACTACAATCACTGCTAACAAGACAACTACTGTATACCCACCCTTCTCCCTCGTATCTATGTACAACCATGACACCACTCTCGTAGCCATGACAACCCCGGATGGTTGTCATGGCCACGAGAGCTGGGACATGAGTGTGAAACTCACCACCTATGCAGGCGAGGGAGGCGTGACCGCTGTTGACAAATGCACCATGACATGCCGTTTCGCCACCACGTACTACGCGGACGGCGCGTGGGAGAATTTACAGAAACTGCGGCGGCGGAAGAAAGGTCTACCTTTCACCACTTCCTTAACCTACGCAATAGCGTGCAAGCCCTCAGAGGCGATCGTGCCTGTCGACAGGTCGGAAAACCGCACATCCTGGCAGACACGCCGCTATTGCACATTCCGTATCGTTTACAAACCGCAAAAACTGCCAGACAACTTGCTCACGTCAAGCCCGCCATGTGCCGCCGTGAGTGATATCAGCCTGACATCTACCGATACAAGTGACGTCAGTCTGACATATACAGCCGTCAGTGACGTCATCTCGACAGGTACGACTATGAGTGACGTCAGTCCGTCATCTACCGCCGTGAGTGACGTCAGATATCTACCGCCGTGAGTGACGTCAGACATCTACCGCCGTGAGTGACGTCAGACATCTACCGCCGTGAGTGACGTCAGACAGACATCTACCGCTGAGTCGCACACACGTTCGCCCCATGGATATGCTAACAGACGCAAATAATCAACAAGCGTCAAAGTGGTTCTCGTGTTCGGCTCGAGCTAATAACTATGCATAGGCTATCCTATCGTCGGCTGAGGTATTCTCAGGCACTTTCACGAGGCACCGTCGACGAAACCACCTCGCCTATACGACAGCTGGTCCTCCGACCACAGCCTGCTGGGTCAACAGTACTGTACGGAAGCGTCAAGCTTGCAGAACACGTTCGTCCATATTCAGATGGACTATTTATCGCCAAGGGTGGATAGCACAGCACCCATAATGGTGTGATATTGACCACAGTAAATGGCAAGACATAGCAGTTGGCATGATACAAATCTAGTAAAGCAGTGCTATAGTATTGCAGGAATGACAGCTATTGTAGCTGTCACTGATATATCACTCTTTGTATCTGCAATACTAGCTTTCTCAAAATTTGCTTCCAGTGTGTTGCAGTGTCCACATCTGCTGCATGGCAACACCAGCCTCGCTGGTGACCTGGTGACCTTCCACCTGCTGACGACCCGGTGGACGCATCAGTCCTCGTTAATCATTGGACATTAGATACATTTGCACAAGTCTCTAGCCATCCACCATCAGTTTGAACGGTTTGCCAGGTGAGGTGCGCAACGCAGAGCTAAAATCAGAAATGGAACAATGTAACTTTAATATCTGCACAGTCTAATTTTCGGATGCAATAATTGCACGCAGTGCTGACGTCACATAACAGCAGTCAAATTGCTTGAGAAAGACCCAGTTCCCGCACGGCGCAAATCCAATTACCGCGGACTGTTTACCGCGCACAGCCGCTACCTATGCCAGGGACGCCGGCCGACAAAGCCGGCCGAATCTGCGCGCGGCGTCCGCATGTTCCCGCCTGACCCTGACCCGAGGCGGCGCGGTGCGCTACGGGGCGTGGCGGCGGCGGCGGCGAGGGGGGGGGGGCGACACGTGACGCGCGTAATCACTGTTTGGCCGGCCCGCCGGTAGCGGGCCGCGTCAGGAAGTGGGCACACTCGGCGCGCGCGCGCGTGCCGTGCTGCCAGACGCGCGCAGTTTGGCAGCACAAAAAGACCGCCGGCGGCGGCGGCGGCGTTCTGCGTGACGGGCGTCCTCGCCGGACCGGGCGCACTGCCCAGGCTGGAGGCTGAGGTCGTGCCGCGAACGCGATCGCCTTTGTTTGCCGGCGTCTCTCGTCTTTCTTTCCTCTTTTGCTTACTTGATGTCGAAGGACGCCACATAAGCCGGCTTTAACGTACCATTTCTTTAACGTAGCAAATCTCTAGCGGACGGCGCTCTGCCTCTTCTAAGGATATTAAAAAGAAAACATCGCAGAAGCCGCTCTCCCGGGCCCGTAAAGCGAGCACACAAACACGGTAAATCTTGGCCCCCGCCGAGCACGACATAGATGACCTCAACCGGAGTCGAGGTTAACATGCAGGCGTCGGTGTAGTTTTATATACTTTTGTGGGAGCAAGTGCTCATCAATGTTGGCTTTGTCGCCCCCCCCCACCTCTTCACCCCACCCCACACACACACGTCCAATAATGTCAACTTTTAACATGACGCTCTATGGAGTGTGCTCGCCACTCTATCTGGGCCTGCCCACTGCTTTCGTATTTCCCCCCCCCCCCCCCCCCTCCAATAATCATCGGAAATCAGCACTCGTGCATACAGACACTCACGGATGCCGATATGAAGAGCTTATCGCTTCGGCATCAGGCCCTTAGAGGGTCATTCTCGCCAGCAGAGGACCATGGAAGTGCCGACATAACCGCATGCGACCGGTGTGGCAGCCGGATTACTGGTGTGGCAGCTGCCATATCCGCGCCATGAATGTATACGCCCACGGAGGCACTAGACCGAAATCGAAGGCGACAGGGGTCGGTGCGGCGTGCCCGCTGAAGGCCGTAAAACACACAGAGAACTTCTGCCGGCGATATGCTTCATGTCATCGTATCCATTTTATTGTTTATTGGGTGGTTTACGACGCAGTTTATGCACGATCACGGCTAATGGCGCCGCCTACACTGTTTCGCCGGTGGGCCGTGTGAGTAAGAAATGTCCAGAATAGTACGAGTGTTGAGCCGGATATTTGCCCTCCAGAACCGAACAACTTGGCCACTCTCGCCTCTCATAAGATGCATGCATATCCATGCTATAGGAAGCTCGCTGTTTTCCATGCGTACGGAAAAAGCAACCGTACTACTATATTTCATGCACAGTGAACCGGACGACGCCAAGTATTCCCCATGAGCTCCAGTCCCAAGTTGCACACCAGCATTGCCACATTAAATGGTACTCCGCGACCGCCTCTCCGCATAGACACTCAACAGAACACCGTCAATCATCTTCTCCGAAAATTGGCCCGTCGGTCCGCAGAAGTGGCGGTCGACGTGGCCGACCCGACACGCGGCTCCGTTTTGCCGCCTAACAAGCGGTCGCCGAGGCGCGTAATTCGACTACCCCACACCATTCCGCCCGGCCACGCCCACAGCGATCCGCCGAGCCGTCATCCCGCCTCCAGATTGTCGATTTCTTGCCCGTCAGCCCAACACCCGGCGCTGAAAAAGAGCCTACGCCGGCGATTTATACTGTCCCAATAAGAGCATCAACAACGCGATAACCATAACTCTGAATCGCCGCCGTGAACTGGATCGTTTGTTCGGCGCGTGGAGGCCGTTAGTTCGAGATGCTTCCAGAAGCGATGGGGTGCAACAAACGCGTCGGCGCCAATCGAGCAAGACGTGTCGATGAGAGACAAAGAGAACGGGCACATTCCATTGTGAAACGATTCGAGTGGGCAGCGTTTCCCAACGCCAGGGACTATGGCAGATCAAAGCACCAGTAAACAGTCGAACGAGGTACATGCTGACATGCGTCTGGCTACACGGGTATGCGCACACTGGGGGTCTAAGACAGGCGCCAGGAACCAGTGAGACCGGGTCAAGTTCCAGAGCGTGACTGTGATGTGGTGTGGTGTGGTGGCCAGTACTACCGCACAAGCAGCACGACTAGAGCGTGGTGTGGTGGCCAGTACTGCCGCACAAACAGCACGACTAGAGCGTGGTGTGGTGGCCAGTACTGCCGCACAAGAGGGGATCACAACAGCATGACTAGAGCGTGGTGTGGTGGCCAGTACTGCCGCACAAACAGCACGACTAGAGCGTGGTGTGGTGGCCAGTACTGCCGCACAAACAGCACGACTAACGTGGTGTGGTGGCCAGTACTGCCGCACAAGCAGCATGACTAGAGCGTGGTGTGGTGGCCAGTACTACCGCACAAGCAGCATGACTAGAGCGTGGTGTGGTGGCCAGTACTGCCGCACAAACAGCATGACTAGAGCGTGGTGTGGTGGCCAGTACTGCCGCACAAGCAGCATGACTAGAGCGTGGTGTGGTGGCCAGTACTGCCGCACAAACAGCACGACTAGAGCGTGGTGTGGTGGCCAGTACTAAAACGTGGTGTGGTGCCGCACAAACAGCATGACTAGAGCGTGGTGTGGTGGCCAGTACTACTGCACAAGCAGCACGACTAGAGCGTGGTGTGGTGGCCAGTACTGCCGCACAAGCAGCACGACTAGAGCGTGGTGTGGTGGCCAGTACTGCCGCACAAACAGCATGACTAGAGCGTGGTGTGGTGGCCAGTACTGCCGCACAAGCAGCATGACTAGAGCGTGGTGTGGTGGCCAGTACTGCCTACTCAAAACAGCACGACTAGAGCGTGGTGTGGTGGCCAGTACTCCGCACAAGCAGCATGACTAGAGCGTGGTGTGGTGGCCAGTACTGCCGCACAAGCAGCATGACTAGAGCGTGGTGTGGTGGCCAGTACTGCCGCTCAAACAGCGTACACCGCGCAACGAGCAAAGCCAATGTTCAGGTTCCGCTCAGTGAGCCGGTGAAAGCAGTGCGAGTATGCGTGCCTTTAACATTACTCGACGCTCAATGTCATGCAAGCGGCCTCGACGACCAGAAACCTCCGTCTGACCGTGTCTGCCCCCCGCACACATACAGCAAGACAATGAGCCAGGGTGCGCCGCTGCTCCAAATCGGTTCCCCTTCACCACCATTAGCGAACTGTTCACGTTCGGTGAGCATTATGCAACGACCGGCACAGTCTAGCAGCAGTCTCAACGACCTCGGGTGCTCTGACAGTCATCACTGCCCGAGGGAGTCATCACTGTTCGAGAAAGCCATCACTGTCCGAGGAAGTCATCACTGTCATCACTGTCCGAGGAAGTCATCACTGTCCGAGACAGTCACCACTGTCCGATGAAGTCACCACCATCTAAGACAGTCATCACTGTCCGAGACAGTCACCACTGTACGAGACAATCACCACTGTCCGAGACAGTCACCACTGTCCGAGACAGTCACCACTGTCCGAGACAGTCACCACTATTTGAGAAAGTTATCGCTGTCTGAGGAAGTCATCACTGTCCGAGACAGTCACCACTTTCCGAGACGGTCACCACTGTCCGAGACAGTCACCACTGTCCGAGACAGTCACCACTGTCCGAGACAGTCACCACTGTCCGAGACAGCTATCACTGTCCGAGTAAGTTAGTTAGTTATTAAGGCTTTAGGGCGCATCGACTATATTGGTCATGCAGCGCCCATCATCACTGTCCGAGGAAGTGACCGCCGTCCAAGGCTGTCACCACTGTCCGAGGCTGATGAACGGCAGCAGCTGGCGGCTGCAGCTGTTGGTGTCGTCACCTATGACGTCACACACGGGCCGGCCGCACGGCAGAGGTCCAGACGGGTGGGTGGGTCGTGGTCTGCGCCCACCCGCACACACGGATAGCCAATGGGTGAGCCCACTTGGAGAAAGCCCAGAGAAGTGGGCGGGTGCCGGCCAGCGATCAATGAACCCCGGTGCATATGGCGAGTAGGGGTCATTGATATCGTAAGTCTTGGTAGTACTAACCACTTTTCAATTGATGAATTCAGGCATGTTTGTTCCTTCTAAATACCACTTTTCAATTGATGACTTCAGGCATGTTTGTTCCTTCTAAATACCACTTTTCAATTGATGAATGCAGGCATGTTGTTCCTTCTAAATACCACTTTTCAATTGATGAATTCAGGCATGTTTGTTCCTTCTAAATACCCAGACATTTTATCACTTTGTATTATTATAGTATGATGCTGTATTGTGGTGACGTAGCAATATGCATAAGGAGTGAAGAATGAAAACAATGGTGGAATATGCACGGCAGGTAATGTCTTTGTACATGATGATTATTGGGGTTTTATGGTGCGTCAACGCCATTGGGTTATATTGCACCCTAAATGTCTTGTACATGGAAGGCATTTCTAACTGATGTCCATGCAAAGATAAGCTAGACAGGTATCTCCTATACATTTGTCTACAATGCACCGTTGGTAGCATAAGCTTAACATTCCGGGAAAAACGAAATGCCTCGGCCAGGTTCTGCAGACCACATAGGGACTATTTAAATACCTATCACACAGGTGACCTTCCCCTTTGGAGCCACGCATATCCATACTCTGCAACATGTACGCAACCGACAGTTACATTAAGAGATAAATAAAGGCATAAAGACATAAAAGATTAGTGCAACTATGAGCTACAAGGGCCCTTCTTGGATGCACTCTGTACACTGAACGAGTCGCCCACCAAATCTGTCAATCAGCCATTAAGCATGACATCAACGCATGGAGACAACCTATCAAGGACATCACGGATAAAACCCCGGCACAATTCCTTCGGCGACAAATCCCCGGCAACACGGCCGGGTATGGGATCAACACTGTTGATTTTTTTTTCCGGGCAGCCGGTGGACACAAACGCGATAATCCTCCGGGTATTTGGATGGGTATTGGCCGCCGAATGTGATCCGTGCAGACCTCTACTGCACGGTGCTGACCAGTTGGTGCCATTAACCGAACCGTGACCGGTGCGCCGTGCACGTGCACCGACGTGTGCACCGCATCTGCATCGAGGTGCACGGTGTCGGCTGGTGTTGTCCTGGGAAAGATGGGGCTTCCCCTTCGCCTCGTTTCAATGTCCCCACGATTTTGGTTGGTGCAGTCCTGGGAAAGATGGGGCTCCTCTTTCGCTTCGCTTCTGCATAAACGAATCCAATCGAGACGTACTTAAAGGCTCAAATCGAGACGAGCTTAAATGAAAACTATTGTTTGTTTTACGTTTCACAGAACCTTTTATTCAACCAACGTCGGATGAGGGGAAGCCACCTCAACGAAATCGAATGACAAGAGGAAATTACTCACACAAGATATACAAATCATACTGTGCCATTTGAGCAGTGGTCGGCACACGTAGATGTGCCAGTTCAGCAATGATTGGTGCTGTAGGTGTGCTACTTCAGTAGCGATCGGCACACGCTGGTGAGCCACTTGAGCAGTGATCGGCACACACAGATGTGCCACTTGAGCAGTGATCGGCACACACGGATGTGCCACTTAACCAGTGATCGACACACACGGAGTGCCAGTACAGTAGTTAGCGGCACACACCGATGTGCCACTTACAAAGTGACATGATGCGCACACAGATGTGCCACTTAACAGTGATCGCAGTACAGCAGTATCGGCACACACCGATGTGCCACTTGATCAGTGATCGGCACACACGGATGTGCCACTTCAGCAGTGATCGGCGCACACAGATGTGCCAGTACAGCAGTTAGCGGCACACACAGATGTGCCACTTGAGCAGTGATCGGCACACAGATGTGGCCGGGTCAGCGGTGAGCGGCACAAACTGCTTCCCAGCCGCAGTTCCGGTTATTGAACAACACCGCACACATACATGCACGGCCACCCTCGACTTCCAGATGCGACGAATTACGCAACCGCGAGCCTCGGCGGCGACCCCTGAACCGCGTAACTGCGTGTAGTGCACCCTGAACCGCACCGCACCCTGAACCCTGAACCCTGAACCATTAACCGTGCCACCGCATGTAATACACCATGGACCCTGAACCGTGCACTGCGTGCAATGCATCCTGAACCACGAACCACGCAACTGTGTGCAATTAACCCTGAGTAGCATCGCACACTGAACCTTGAACCATGTCACTGCACGTAATGTACCCCGAAGCGCACCGCAACCTGAATCCTGGACCATAAACCGCGCAACTGCGTGTACTGCACCCTGAACCCTGAACCGTGCCACTGCGTGTAATACACCCTGAACCCTGGGCCGTGCCACTGCGCGTAATACACCCTGAACCCTGAACGCGCAACTGCGTGTAATACACCCTGAACCATGAACCGTGCTACGGCGCATAATGCACCCTGAACCCTGAACCGTGCCACTGAGTGCGGCGAACATCACGTGCAAACCGGCGCCCCCCCCCCCTTCCCCAGCCCCACGAGGCCCACCTCTCACCACGGCCGCGGGCAAACAACAATGGCGGCGCGCCGCCGCGTCGGCACAGTGGCCCCGACGTGCTCTCGAAAGCGCGAATATGGCGCCGAACGCTTCTGGCGCCAAACAATGCCGTCGCCGGCGCCGGCGCGCCTCGGCAGCCCCGCACGTGATGTGACATATTCAGCGTGTCTTCAGCGTACTTCCAGCCGCGAACCACGCGTGGGGACACGCCACGAATAATTGTCGTCACAGATGGCTTTGCAGTCAGGCTGGGCGTCCTGGCATCCGACAATACTGCACAGGTATAGTTGTGAGAAACAGTAGCACATATATGCGGGATATTCAGGTGCCGGGGTGCTCAGCCTGACTGCCGAGCTGTTTGTGCCACGAATGGCATTTATTCGGTTTATTCCCACATAGCCTAGGTGTGGTGGGAAGCAGTATACCTATGTAGTTGGTTATTGGTTTTACGACACATCGACCGTTGAGTCATGTAGCGTCGCAAATCTCTCACGCCGATTGGTCGCGGGCGAAGAGTAGCGACAGGTGAGACTCGAACCCACAACCGTTCGATTGTGAGACGAGCGACTTACCCCTGGGCTACTCGTCCCCATACCTATGTAGGAAATTCAGGCGCCAAGAGGCCCAGCCCGGCTGCCAGCTATTCCTGACCCCAATAGTGCAATACCCCGGGGTGCGGGCGGCTGGACGCAGAAGCGTTGAGTAACTTCCCCAAGAACTATAGGGAAAACGCACCGCCATCTGGCGGCAGCCTTCCGAAACTACACGGGAAAATCTGGTGCACGCGTTGCCGCTCGCCGAAATTTCCTGCCGCTGGAGGACTCGCTCGTCACGAGCTTCGCTTGCTCAGCGCGGTTCCGGGTTGGCAAAACCGACGATCTGGAGATATCCCCGGACGTCATTGGAATTTTGTGCATGGTGCACACCTTCGGCTGGGCGGCCACACTCACCGTCTCGCGTCTCGTGAGCCCGCGAGCCTTCAAACTGCCGCGGGGGGGGGGTAAAGGCACGGACCCCGGGGATATCTGTTGGTAGCCACATCGTATTTTTCCCCTGCATTTGTCTGGCTACCTGAAAGCTTTCCCGACGCATAATGGACGTTCATCCGCCTTACTGCGCCGTATCACTTACCTGTTTACGATTATTTGTCCAATTAACCATTAGGGTTATGTGGAGATAAAAATATATTGGTCACGCACAACAATGGACAGTAGCGGTCATTGGTCTGGCGTTCACGTAGCACACGCCAGACCAAGTGACTTGAAATGGTATGGCGTACGCTTAGCCGGACCAACTGGCTTGTAATGGTCTGGCGTACGCATAGCCCACGCCGGGCCAAACGACTCACACACGACCGAACGGACAGACATAGCAATTCCAGACAAACACACTGGCGTAGGGGAACCACACCCGGCGTGCGTGAGCTCTGTTCTGTGTCACGACCTGTGTTCTGACCGCCGAGCCCTCCGGCCCGATCCCAGTCATGCGTTCTGCCTTGAATACCGATCTGATTTGTTTGTTCATTGGGTGGTCCTCGACGCACTTTACGCACGATCACGGCTAATGGCGCCGCCCACATTGTTCGGCCGGCGGGATTGGGAAATGTCCAGAGCTGTGTGAATGTCGAACCCGGGACCGTTGGTACCCAGAGCTCAACGCCTTAACTACTCGGCCATCCCCGCCCCACCGATCTGACTTCCGGCCTGGCCGGTGGTCAGCCGCCCCTCTCCGCGGCGCCACCGGCAGCGGTGAAAGTCAGCGTCCCCGCGCGAACGCTCACTCCGCCGCCGACCGTGACCCGCCGACCCGGCCGGGGCGCCGCACACTCGTCCATGGGCCGCGAGAGCCGTGCCGCAATAAGGGGCGATTTTCGCCTGTCGTTTGGCCGCTGATCCGACGCCCGACAGAGGGCAGGCGGGCGGACGTCGGCCGATCAGCCGCCCACAAAAAGGCGGCGAGTGCTCGGCGAACACCACGGCCGACCGCGAACAGCCGACCGCGAACAGCCGTACGACTGCCATTACAAGATGACGTTTTTTTTTAGGTGAAGCGGGTTTGCTGGAAGCGTCTCGGCCGAAAGAAGAATCAAGCACAGAACACAGTTCGGTGAATGGGGCCACCCGAGACCAGCCCTCGGACAGGATTTTATGACGCTGACAAGCCGAAAACACTCGGCTCGGGAATATTCAATTCCGCGCGTCGCTGTGGGGAGAAGACGACGCACGGCCCCAACACTCACCGTCGGATACGGCCGAACAAAGCGAACAAAAGGAGCAGGGCGCAACCCTTACAGGACGGACGAACGTGTAGGAAACAGGCAGGCGCGCACCCAGGATTCTTCCATGGGGGGAGGCCCGGACCGAAAAGGGCACTTGGCCGGCTCCAAAAGGGCACTTGACCGGCTCCAAAAGGGCACTTTGCGGCCCGGGGCACACTGGAAGGCTTGTTGACCGGGGGGGGGGGGGCGTGAATTTTCCATGCCGCATAGGACAGGAAAGGGCACAGGAGAATGTAATTTTTAGGCCAAAAGTGCAGTTTTGGGCGAAAAGGGCAACTTTGGCACAGGCGGGGCACATAAGGCAGGTGATTTTGGGGCTAAATTTGGGACATTCCGGCCAAGAGGGCACTTTTCGGTCAAAAGGGCACTTTGGTCTCATGGGGGGGGCCGGGCCCCCTGGGCCCCCTCCGGTGCGCCTATGGAAACAGGCGCGACAGAACAATGACGGTCGTCCATTTATCATGCGAGGAAAAGGTGCACTGAAGCGGCTAGTTCATAATAAGAGACAAGTGTGCGCTGTCCCCGCTGGGGTCCCTGGGCCCGGGGCCACGTCTGGATAGGGGACGGCTACGGAGCTACTCCTGTAGCGCAACAATCGTGTCCGCGTCCTGTTCATGGGTCGTGCGGATGCGCTTGGTATGTACGTTAGTACTGGAGTAATTTCTTTTTTTTCCAATAAATCCAGTCGCTTTCCTCCTACTTCATCCTTGGAAATGTCACCGAATTTCCAGCTGCGCTGCATCGGTCGTTCGCAAGTTTTAGTGTTGACGTCGCCAGCTCTAATGCGACCATCATTTCCATTCAATTTGATGCGATCAAACGCCCGAACAACCGAATAACAGCGGCAGAATTACGGCTCCACGACTGGTGGGACGACGTGTCGTCGAATGACAGTTTTGGATCCCGACATCGTTGTTCGACAAAACATAAACCTAGGTTCAAGAGAATGAAACAAATATTGTTACAAAACCAAGCCTTCAATTTTGCACGATAAAGACAAGTCGACATACCTTGCATCATGATTTCTGATTCAATGAGCTCTTTCTCAGTTGTGAAGGATCACTTTCGCATTGTGAGCTGAAGCATGAGCAGGATCACCAGACATGTAGTAATCCAATTAACAATCACGACACCCCTGCCAGTTGCGCGGTGGCGTTCCCATTATTTGGAGGAGCAGAGGAACAGTCCTCCATCTCCTGGTAGGAGAGGATAGAGTGTTCGGTCCCTCCTCACCGCACTACCCGTCCTCCGCCACAAATTGATCGTGTATTCGTGACTATAGGCGCATCGACTGCAGTACACATGCAGCTCCCAGAACATAGTCAACGATGCAGAAGTATCCATATCTAAGTGAAAACATATTCAATTTCTTCAATCTTTCCTCATATGGCAGGTTGCTTATGCCATTAACCATTTTTGTAGCCCCCTTTTGTACTCTCTCTAAAAGCCAACAATCTTTTCATAGCTAGGAGACCAAGCTTGGATGCAGTATTCAAATGTGGCCTGACGTATGCACAGTAAAGCTTCCTGATCACTTCCTCACTTCTGTATGATACATTCCTATTTATTGCCCCGAGCATTCTCAGTGCCTTCTTCCTGGCTTCCTTGGTCTGTTCTGATGCCCCCAATTTTATGTTTAGAATAACACCTAAATCCTTCTCCTGTTGAGTCACTGATAGCACTTGGCCACCCATCAAGTATGGAGCCTTCATATGCTGCTTACCTACATGCATGATTTTGCACTTATCAAAGTTAAATTTCATTTGCCATTCTTCGGACCACTTCACAAGTTCGTCTAAGTCTTTTTGCAGCGAGATATGCTCATCCTGACCTGTTATTGCCTAAAGACCTTCAAATCATCTGCAAATTTCAAAACTTTACTGCTTAGGCCACTTTCAATGTTATTTACAAATATAATGAACAGTAATGGCCCTAGTACTGACCCCTGGGGGACTCCACTAAGAACATTTTGCCATGATGACTTTGTACCATTTAGCATCACTCTTTGCTGTCTATCTGAAAGCCACAACTCTATCCATTTTAAGATGCTACCTGCAATACCATGGGACTGAAGCTGTATCATTAACCGTTTATGGGGTACCTTGTCAAAGGCCTTACTAAAGTCAAGATATGCTACATCAACCTGATTTCCCTGATCAAATTGTTCTGTGGCGAAGTTCAAAAAGTCCAAGAGGTTTGTGAGACACGATCGTCCTTTTCTAAATCCATGTTGAGTATCTTGAATCAATCTGCTACCTTCCAGATAACTAACTATTCTATCCTTGATAATTGATTCGAGTACCTTGCAGACTAGGGATGTGAGACTTATTGGCCTATAGTTTTCAACTTTCCCCCTTTCTCCTTTCTTGAAAATAGGAACTACATTTGCCCTTTTCCAATCGGTTGGAATTTCATTATGTGAAACTGATCTACAAAATATTATACTAAGTGGAAATGCCAGTTCCTTTTCAGTTTCCCGCAACACCCTAGCATAAATATCATCAGGTCCTGCGGCCTTATTTGGCTTTATTTTCCTGATATGATTGTAAACAACATCACTACCAATGAAATCAACATCATTTGTCAGATCCCATGTAACTGAACTATGGTGTACGGTCGGCAGATTGGTCATATCTTCCAATATAAACACTGATTTGAACTGCTTGCTCAGCTCCTCAACCATCTCACTATCCTCACCCAATGTAGTCCCGTTTACTTCCAGTGGACCAATTGTGCTAGAAACTTTACTCAGCTTGTAGAAACTAAAGAACTTTTTACTGTCCCCATTACAGTTTCTAGCTAAATCCAGTTCCTTTGCTCGCTTTGCTGCTCTGGTTTTTTGCTTCACAGTGTCTCTAGCTTTTTGATACGCCTTTAGATTAATGACATTTGAGGCTTCTTTAAAAACTCTAAATGCAGTTTTCTTAGCCCTAATTGCTTTTATCACGTCTGGTGTAAGCCATGCTGGCTTTCCTACCCTTCTTTTGCGTCTTTGCTTTTGGGGACATGTCTAATCTGAGTTTCCTTTAAGTAAGATTTGAACTTTTCCCACATTTCACAGGCATTTAAATTGGAGAATTCTTCTTCCCATCTGATGGCACTTAAAGCCGCTCTCATGCCGTTAAAGTCTGCTCTGTTGAAATTTGGAACCTTTACCAAATTATCCTTGATAGTTTCCCCTACATGTGCCTTGAATCTAACTATGTTATGGTCACTTTTTCCCAGAGTTTCGCCTACAGTCAAGTCTTGAACCAAGTCACTTAAATCCGAGAATACAAGGTCCAAGAATGAACCATGCCTGGTAGGTTCCGATACAAACTGGTGTAAGAACAGGTCCTCTTCAAGGCATTTCCTGAACATTTTGCATGATGGGGAGCCAACACCAGCATTTTCATAACCTTTTAGATTAAAGTCACTGAGAATAAGGCACTTCCTCTTAAAGTTTCTACTGATTTCCTCACAAATCACCTTGTCAAGCTCCAGTTGCTGAGAATGTGGCAGGGTTCCTGATCGGTAGAAAGCTCCTATCCTAAGAGTATTGCTGTTGCCTTTTCCCACAGTGACATCAAGCCAAATGGACTCCACAGACACATTTTTATCCCCACCTGCTACTTTTTGAGAACTGAATAAGCTATTCACATAGAGCATTACACCACCCCCTTTCATTGCTGGACCCCTATTGCACGAAAACATATTGTATCCCTGGATCTCATAGTCCTGTAAGTTATCTCCAAAATATCCTTCACTGACCCATGCCTCCGTAATGTAAACAAAATCCGGTTCCTCCTCAGCAACATAACACTTGAACTCATCAAATTTGGAACGGATACTCTGAGCATTAAACATCATGCACTCTCATAACAAATGCTACCATAACCTGCCTTTGACCTTTGGCAGACTTTTTCTATTGCGGAGGATTTCATCCCTCCCCACCCCATTTCCTAGTTTCCCCTGAAGGACATGCTCATATACTTTGCCTAACACATGGACCCCCTTCTCAGAAAAATGCAGGCCATCCTTCTGATAGAGGTCCCACGATGCATAAAACCTGCTCCACTCATCTACAAATGTAAAACCTAGCTCCTGGCAGAGCTTTCCTACCCTGGTGTTAGCTGCCAGTGCCCTAGAGCTCCACTCAGGGAGGCTCTAGCCCTAGGTAAAATTCCTGTTACAAGCACTCTATTGGTACCCTTCAGGGTGGCCAGAAGGGCCCTGTACTCCCGCAGAAGCTCCTCGCTCCTAGTATGACCTATGTTATTCACCCCTACATGCACTATGACTGTGTTAAACTGGTGATCACTGGTGACCTGTGCCACCGCAGGTACCAGGTCCTTCACCTTGGCACCAGGCCTGGTGATGCACCTCCTGTCCCTCCTACCTTTACAAAAATACCCGCTCTAAATGACGCACACGAGAGTCTCCTATGACAAGCACTGACTCCTCACTACTGCTATCCTGGGGGCAGTCATCCAATGCCTGGAACATATTTGTTGTTACTATGCCTGCTCGCTGGGCCGGTCGGCTTCCTTCCTTCCTCACTCCTACCACCTTCCTCCCGCTCCCTACCACCTGTCACCTGCCACTCACTGACCCTTTCCTTAGGTTCGCGTCTCCAAATCCTCCACCCCCTGACCTCATGCCACTTCCCCTCCTGTGACCTACCAGAACTACCCCTCCTCTGTTCACTATTAACACTATTAACACTCCCCCTCTTGAGAGATCCCAGCCACCTCCACAGTAGGGGAAACCTCAGCTACCTGGTGGCCTGCGACCACCTGGGCATATGATGTCCCTGCTACGGATTGACCCCTTGTTGCTTTATCTTGCCTACCCTGTGCAACAAGGGCAGCCTTGAGGTTGGAAACCTCTGCCTTAAGGGTCCTAATTTCTTCCTCTAGTGCCTGCATCCTGGTCGAAACCATCCTAAACGCTGCAGCTTATGCCTAGATTTAGATTCAAATTAACTTGCTAAAAACTTGCTAAACAACCGACAAAAAGCTAACTATCATTCACTATAAATCGCTACCTCCTATACTGTCAGTTAAATATCTGAGTGCCTCAAGAAAAGCAGAAACTATTAAACAATTGTTTGTTTTTTTGTTTTGTTTTGTTTTTTTAATAAATTAAATAACTAAACTAAACTAAACTAAACTAAACTACTAAACGAACTACTAAACTAAACTACTAAACTACTAACTACTAACTAAACTACTAAACACGACTGGTTGCGGGCGAAGAGTAGCGGCCGGCGAGGCTCGAACTCGCAATCTTTCGATTCTCAGACGGGCAACTTATCCCTAGACTACTCGTCAACCTGCCTATGTGGTGCGTCGACGACAAACAGCACCACATGGACTCGTCCCCGCCGCAGCACCCCCCCCCCCGCGCCATAGGAGATGGGCGTGGTGCGCTGTTTGTCGTCGACGCACTTCAGTGACCGGGCTAATTGGACCCTAATGAGAGGCCTGGTCGGAAAAGCCGCCCAGATCCCCTCGGCTGCCATGCATGGCACCGACGACAGGGGCGGATCCAGGCGGAGCTGGTGCGGCGGCGATCGTTATGGGCAGGAGCGGATTCAGAGGCGCCCCTAGCGGAGGGCAGTTCTGGAGATGCCAGTCACGCGGAACTGATCCCATAACTGATAGTTTGCTAAGGCTTGCCACGAACAAGGGATGCATGGGACAGAACAGAAGATCAGTCATATTCTGGGGTGGAGGGAGGGGGCATAGCATCCAAACATTAGATGAAACGAGAAAGCTTAATATTTTCACGACGCAAAACCCTACATTTTCGCTGCACCGGAAGCTTTCTCCATTTCTTTGTTTCGTCTGCCTCCCCCGTAGGAAAATTCTGGCTGCAAGAGTGGCAGGATTACCATCGATAGAAGACGCAATGCGAAACGTTGTTACCCGCTGGTAAGAACCCTCGGCCGGCCGCCACTTAGAATTCACATTTGAAATGCCTCCGTCCTAAATTGCAACACCGATCCAGCACCTTGAATTACGTGAAACGTCACTATCAGATAATGGCGTGTCTTCTTTCGTGCGGCGCCAGTGACACCCCACTTTGCCGCCTGCCAACTTTGTCGAGAGTGCTGCCAACTTTGTGGAGAGTGCAAGTGTCGCAGGGGGACGAAGTCCAAGCCACACAAATGCCTCCTGTCTAAACTTCCCCCCCCCCCCCCCCACCCGTCACGGGGCCATCCACGCACTTCCGGTCACGAGGGGCCCTAGCCATCACGGACGGCTCCGGTGGCCGGGTCAGGTCACAGGTGGACCGGCGGCCGGGTCAGGTCACAGGTGGGTCGGCGGCCGGGTCAGGTCACAGGTGGGTCGGCGGCGGGATCAGGTCACAGGTGGGCCGCGGCCGGGTCACAGGTGGGTCGGCGGCCGGGTCAGGTCACAGGTGGGCCGGCGGCCGGGTCAGGTCACAGGTGGGTCGGCGGCCGGGTCAGGTCACAGGTGGGCCGGCGGCCGGATCAGGTCACAGGTGGGCCGGCGGCCGGGTCAGGTCACAGGTGGGTCGGCGGCCGGGTCAGGTCACAGGTGGGTCGGCGGCCGGGTCAGGTCACAGGTGGGCCGGCGGCCGGGTCAGGTCACAGGTGGGTCGGCGGCCGGGTCAGGTCACAGGTGGGTCGGCGGCCGGATCAGGTCACAGGTGGGCCGGCGGCCGGATCAGGTCACAGGTGGGCGGCGGCCGGGTCAGGTCACAGGTGGGTCGGCGGCGGGTCAGGTCACAGGTGGACCGGCGGCCGGGTCAGGTCACAGGTGGGCCGGCGGCCAGGTCAGGTCACAGGTGGGTCGGCGGCCGGTCAGGTGGACCGGCGGCCGGGTCAGGTCACAGGTGGGCCGGCGGCCGGGTCAGGTCACAGGTGGGTCGGCGGCCGGGTCAGGTCACAGGTGGGCCGGCGGCCGGGTCAGGTCACAGGTGGGCCGGCGGCCGGGTCAGGTCACAGGTGGGCCGGCGGCCGGGTCAGGTCACAGGTGGGCCGGCGGCCGGGTCAGGTCACAGGTGCCGGCGGCCGGGTCAGGTCACAGGTGGACCGGCGGCCGGGTCAGGTCACAGGTGGACCGGCGGCCGGGTCAGGTCACAGGTGGGCCGGCGGCCGGGTCAGGTCACAGGTGGACCGGCGGCCGGGTCAGGTCACAGGTGGGTCGGCGGCCGGGTCAGGTCACAGGTGGACCGGCGGCCGGGTCAGGTCACAGGTGGACCGGCGGCCGGGTCAGGTCACAGGTGGGCCGGCGGCCGGGTCAGGTCACAGGTGGGCCGGCGGCCGGGTCAGGTCACAGGTGGGCCGGCGGCCGGGTCAGGTCACAGGTGGGCCGGCGGCCGGGTCAGGTCACAGGTGGACCGGCGGCGGGTCAGGTCACGGCGGCCGGGTCAGGTCACAGGTGGGCCGGCGGCCGGGTCAGGTCACAGGTGGGTCGGCGGCCGGGTCAGGTCACAGGTGGGCCGGCGGCCGGGTCAGGTCACAGGTGGGCCGGCGGCCGGGTCAGGTCACAGGTGGACCGGCGGCCGGTCAGGTCACAGGTGGACCGGCGGCAGGCAGCACAGTCAGGTCACAGGTGGGCCGGCGGCCGGGTCAGGTCACAGGTGGACCGGCGGCCGGGTCAGGTCACAGGTGGACCGGCGGCGGCCTGTTAGTGGGTTGTAACCTGCTGGGACGACTCCCACGAGAGCTACTGCGCGGATTGCTCGTCTCCTGCAGTGAGGCTCCCGCAGCAAATCACGAGATGAGACGGAACGTCCATGCACGGGCGCATCCATTCGGTTCCCCCAAGGCAGGAGCGCTCACAGGCATAGTTAGTGGGCGGTGGAAACAGTTCAGAAGGGCGGCTCCTGGCAGTACCCTCGACGCAGGAGCGCTCACAGGCGTGGTGACTGGGTGGTAGGAACAGCTCAGGAGGGCGCCTCCTGGCGGATCCCTCGACGCAGGAGCGCTCACAGGCGTGGTGACTGCGTGGTAGGAACAGCTCAGGAGGGCGCCTCCTGGCGGATCTCCCGACGCAGGAGCGCTCACAGGCGTGGTGACTGGGTGGCAGGAACAGCTCAGGAGGGCGCCTCCTGGCAGTACCCTCGACGCAGGAGCGCTCACAGGCGTGGTGACTGGGTGGTAGGAACAGCTCAGGAGGGCGCCTCCTGGCGGATCTCCCGACGCAGGAGCGCTCACAGGTGTGATAAGTAGGTGGTAGCAACAGCCGAAATGAATGGCGAGTGGAGATGGCGTAGTATTGCTGGGCGCCATGAAGGCACACAGGCCGGCTGATGTTTGAGATGGTCTTCCCGAGGTCGCCTGGGCTCATCCGACTGGGGTACGGGTAAGGGTGCGCGCCGACTTGGGTGCAAGCAATGGAGTGCCGGCTGGGGCACGAGCAAGGGCGGAGCCGACTTGGGCCGGGGTACGAGCAAGGGCGGATACGGCTGGAGTACGGGCAAGGGTGCGGACCGACTGGGGTACGAGCAAGGGTGCGGATCGCCTTGGGTACGAGCAAGGACGCGAGAACCGAGAGGAGGAACAGAGGGACAGCACCGCCCACCACGCCTTGAACGAGTTTAGCACTGGATTATATGGACGTTGCATAGCAACAATCGACTTAAAATGGCTCTTGCCCCCACCACACCACACTAAATTGGGATAGTTTCAGTGACACTGGGCTCGGGGTAAGACTGGCGTGTGGTAAACAGTACGCTCCGAACACCCTTGTGCTGACACCCTTTGTTGGGCACAGCCGACAGTGTTTTTGAACGCAGAACTGAAAACACGCTGTTTTTCGTCACCAACCACGACCGTGTGAAACGAGAACGTCTTGTTTAACCGGCAAAAACCCTCAGTCATTAGCCCGGTATGGCCTCATTTCCCTGGAAGTTCAAATAACGGCAAGCGCGGCTGAACCGCAAACTCCGCTTGAACACAGGCACCTAAATAGGTGCAACAACGCAAATGGTAGCCGAGACCAATGTCGGGGATCCTGCATATAAATATATGGTCGCAATAACGGCATTACATCCGGCACCCTACCCCACCCGTTGTTTATTGGTTGGTTCACGACACACTTTATGCACATTCACGGCTAATGGCGCCGCCCACACTGTTTCGCCGGTGGGCCGCGGGATTGGGAAATGACCCTACCCCACCCAAAGATAACCTTCCGGTTGCCGAGGCTGGGCCCGTGCTTGAACACCCACAAAACGATACGCAAAGCACGTCCACCATGACAAAGCGCGGGAATTTAGCAGAAGTTACGTGACTAGCCAAACCCTGTACTCCGACTGGCATGATGCTGGGCTAGCGCTGGTATCACTCTGAACGGATCGTTGTTTTTATTTTGTTTTGCGAGGATGTGGGTACGGGCATTGACCACATTTGACATTTGTCAAAACAAAGTTCCTTACATTTGAGTAGTAAGAAACTTTGAATGAAGTCTGAGCATCACCTTCCCCCACTCCCACTGTTACGAAATATCACTATAGGAATCACGGAAATATTATGCGAAGAAGTTCGAACACGACAAGGGCAAAAGTTACAATTTTGACAAAAGTTGAAAAAGACCTCTCAAGGTATGTAAAAATAATCTACTTCCAAAGCATTGGTTGAAATCTGGTACAAATAAAAGACAGTAAGTGACTTCTCAATCTAATTTCATAGCAGACAGATCAGGGAACCGAAACTGCGTGCCAAGTTGAAAACAATCTTCCACACATGTCGGTTTCCATTTAAACTTTACACTATCGGGACACGCTTCACTCCTGCCTCATCCATTTCAACTGTCTCTGCGTCTTGTACATGGCACATCTGTGAGCCAGCCGCTCCGTGCTCTATTCGCCATTCGCCATTGCTCTATTCGCCAGCCATTTCCAACCCAGCCGCTCCGTGCTCTATTCGCCGTCTCCCAGGAAAAACAGACCAGCAAACGCCGACCCGACGGCACGACTTCCCAAACTCCCCGAGCTTATCATGCCAGCCGAGAGACGCGCCACATCAACAACAGCGCAGCCGACAATATCTGCCCTATGGCTGGGCATCCGCGACAAAGGCGACGACGCTCCTCCGCCGACCATAATCAGCAGATTGCTCCCGCCTTCTGCCTCGATGGGCCTGCTCGGACCAGCTGCAAAGGACCAGCTGTTGGTTGGTTATTGGTTTTACGACACATCGACCGTTGAGTCAGTAGCGTCGCCAATCTCTCACGCCGATTGGTCGCGGGCGAAGAGTAGCGACAGGTGAAGCTCGAACTCACAACCGTTCGATTGTGAGACAAGCAACTTACCCCTAGGCTACTCGTCCCCAAAGGACCAGCTGAAAAGGAGTCGCGGCGCGCCATGTTTTGCGCGCGACCGCCGTCGCAGCATCGAAGCGCCGGCGACCTCATTGCCTGACACGATAGTAGCGCCAACTCGCTGCGTGATAATCGGCACCAAACAGAGCACAGTGGCAAGCGAATTCGCCCACCTTCAATAGAGAGACGACGAACGCCTCTATTTAGATCCTGTTCGCATTGTCCACCACCGCCACCCACCCCTCGGTTCCACACACACTCAACGGCGCCGCATGCGGCGACGTCGAGAAAGGAACTGGCTAACTCGCGGCAACGAAGTTAAATGGCCTTTCGCGAAATGTCACTTGGCGTTCGGCGCGCTCGTAGTTCGCAGCGTTCACTGGAACACATCAATTTGGGCACCCCGGCAGCGGCCGAGGACACGGGATTGATTACTGCCACGGGCACCGACAGCTAGGGCTGGGCACGACGACAGAGGACTGATTGCCAGGACTGAGTCCAGCAGCGACGGACCGGGACTGATGACCGGGACGGGCTGTGTATGACAGTAGCGACGGACCGGGGCTGTGTATGACGACAATGAACTGATGACCGGGACTAAGGACCGGGACTGGACGGTACCGGGACTGAAATAATAAACTCTACGCAGGCCAGACTCTGTCAATCACAGCCGGGGCGGGGGACGAGCGGCCCGACCGACCCGGCGGCCTTTTTTTTTGCCGCCCGCAGGCAAAAGTTTAATATTTAAGGTTTAGTTGCCGTGCGGCAGGTCAGGTGTGGCAGCTGTCAGCTGGCGATGGATTATGGGTGACAGCTGCCAGCTGGGGAGTGACGACAATGGACTGGTGACCGGGACTGGGACCAGTCCAGCGGCTCACGACATACGACTGATTACTGCAACGGGCACGGACAGCTGGCGCTGGGCACGAAGACATATACGACGGATGACTATGACTGAGTCCAGCAGCGACGGACCGGGGCTGTGCATGACGACAATGGACTGGTGACCGGGACTAAGGACCGGACTGGGAAACGATAGGGACTGGCCGCGCGAACACCGCAGATCTAAGTACCTGGGACTGGACGCGATATCCTATGGCTGAAAGCGACGACGCGGGACTGGGAACAATGGCAGAGGACTGGAGAAGGCTGTAGGAGACGGCATGGGAATTGGAGGACGATTCCTGGCCGAACGGTCAGTGCCTGTGGAGGACGACTCGGAGCACCGAACGAGTACTGCGGGATGGTGATACCGCAATGGCGACACCTTAATCATGATCGGAATTTCAAAAGAGGATAACGGCCGACATTTGGAACGGGTAAGCTGGAGGACAGCTTGAGACTATCCCCCGATTAAGGTGGGGTAACAAACTCCCAACAGTGGGTGCGCACAGGGCACCAAGGCCAGGCATACGGCACGAAAGCGACGGCCGCGCCAAACGATCACGCTTCGGTTGAAGCGGCCTCAAACTCGCCTCAGGACGACGACCGCAAGAACAATGGCCTGTCGACAACAACAAGATCACGACCGACGCGGGGGCGAACGACTGCGGCCATATTTGGCGAACTGGGTCGGTCCCGGAGGCGGCGGCGGGGCGCCCCGCGCGCCAGAGCCGACCGACAGACCAGACTGGCGCACGACAGACCAGACTGGCGCACGACAGACGAGACTGGCGCACGACAGACCAGACTGGCGCACGACAGACCAGACTGGCGCACGACAGACCAGACTGGCGCACGACAGACCAGACTGACGCACGACAGACGAGACTGGCGCACGACGGGCGGCCGATGACGGTGCGCGCGCTCAATTACCGCACAAAGGCGCGCCCCGACCTCTCAATTACGAAACAATGGGCTGGCGTGGAGGCCGCGAAACGGCCGGCCGCCGGCCGCGGCCGCCTGGGGACCGCGCGAGCACCGCGAGCGGTGCTGGAGGTGCTCTGAAGCGGAACACCGACGGGCAGTGCTGGTGGTGCTCTGAAGCGGAACACCGGCGGGCAGTGCTGGTGGTGCTCTTAAGCGGAACACCGACGGGCAGTGCTGGTGGTGCTCTGAAGCGGAACACCGGCGGGCAGTGCTGGTGGTGCTCTTAAGCGGAACACCGGCGGGCAGTGCTGGTGGTGCTCTTAAGCGGAACACCGGCGGGCAGTGCTGGTGGTGCTCTGAAGCCGGCCGAACACCGGCGGGCAGTGCTGGTGGTGCTCTTAAGCGGAACACCGGCGGGCAGTGCTGGTGGTGCTCTGAAGCGGAACACCGGCGGGCAGTGCTGGTGGTGCTCTTAAGCGGAACACCGGCGGGCAGTGCTGGTGGTGCTCTTAAGCGGAACAACAACGCCAGCAGTGTTGGTGGTGTTCTGAACCGGAACACCGGTGAGCTGTGTCGGCGGTGGTCTGAAGCGGGACCCGCCTGGAGCACGCTGCGAATGGTGAAGCGACGGAGCGCCCGCGCAGGCCCGACGAGCGCTACCAACACCGGGCAGCTTTATATATCAGTGAACCAGACTGAGGAAGGTGGATGAAAATAGGCCCATTACCACGCGCAATATCCTGAGCCACACGATCCCATCCAGGGTCCCTCGGTGAGTGTTCGTGACACCAGCTGGGCTACCCAGCAGCAGTGGGACATCATGCTAACCCACCCAGCAGCAGTGGAACTTCATGCTAACCCAACCAGAAGCAGTGGGTCATCATACTAGCCCACCCAGAAGCATGCGGGACATCATGCTAACCCACCCAGCAGCAGTGGGACATCATGCTAACCCACCCAGCAGCAGTGGGACATCATGCTAACCCACACAGCAGCAGTGGGACATCATGCTAACCCACCCGGCAGCAGTGGGTCATCTGCTAACCCACCCAGCAGCAGTGGGGAATCGAGCCGATCCGGCGCTTCCGCCAATCCCGAACCGATTCCCATCGATCAGGCCGGCCGCGCCAGTGAGGCCGAATTGATTCCATCCATCGGCGCTGATTCCGCCTTGTCTCGCCGGCCGCCGCCGCAAATCCCTCCGCCGCCCGCGTCTCAGGCCGCTCCGGCCGCGCTGATCTGGCAGCCGTATTGGGCGTATTTGGCAGCTCTATTAGGCGGGTTTGGCAGCCGGCGCGCGACTCATCAGTGGGACGCCGGCTATCTAATTATCGTCTCCGGCTGCTCGTGCGCGGGCGGGCGTCTCCGCCGGGACGGCGCGCGAGGCTGCCTCGGCGGATTAATCGGCATCCTGTTACCGGCCGAAGTTGCCGGCGGAAATTCTTGGCGCCCTCGACAAATTCGCCCCGATGTCGACAGTCGCAAAACACTATCGTATTCACGGATGGGTTGAAACACGAGGTAAAAGCAAGCATCGGCATACTGGACCGGGCCTTAGATTTTCCAAGCGTCTACCGGATAACTTTTCCATCTACACTGCTGAAACATTGGCAATTATGGCCGCTATCTGCATTCTTAGGAGGCGTAAACCGAGAAACATTTTCTGCTTCTCCTCAGATTCCAAATCGGTCATTAAGTCGACTAGCAACACACACGACTGCCCACATCCAGCCATTGATCGAATCCAACAACAAGCCGTGGCCCGTGACGTAAATGACTTCTCCTTCCTCCGGATTCCAGGCCACGCCAACACCCTGGGAGTATATATTTCGGACACTGATGACGTTTTATTCGGACCTCGACCACGACGACGAAAGGCATACGGCGTGAACGCCAGACGATTAGGTTTTTCCATGCAATGTCTTGCGGCAATTCTGGTCGATTACCTTTTTATAAGCGAAAAGTTGTTCCGGTGCTTCTAAGTTTTGAAAGTTGTCATTTTCAACAGCTCATCGCAGCTTTCCAAGCATTTGACATTGACGGGATTGGTGACATTGACCTTTGCACGCATCGCCTGCATTAGACGACGTCTTTGGCTTGCACATCATCAATTTTGAAGCACGAAATCGCGTTTATTTTCCGACAGGGGTCAAAACCATAGCAAGGCCGGGCAACTAACTGCACTCTGACCTTCACGTGTCACCTGGTTGCCCGGACCTGGAAGGTCAATCAACAGAGACAGATAAGTGTTTCAATTAACCCTGTAAGTTCAAGGATCTAACCACACCACGCCGTTTCCGATATCTATCTACCCGAGATGAGACAAACGCCATAGAGCACAAATCAATGCGGGAGGAAAACATTTTGACCCCTCCGCGCTGCAACGGATTTCATCATTCTCCCACACTGGAAGAGTTAAAAATCCGACATCAATCGTACTGATAATTTAGACATGTATGATGAAGACATCGATGACTGCGAGATCACTTCGAACGCCGGTACAACGTACACACCACGAGCTTCGCTTTGCATAGGTACTTCGGGTGGTGCTAGGACTCGCAGGATGATTGCCAAGTCACTGCCAAGAGCCCTCTAACATTACCAATAATCGATCAACTTAGCTACAAATTTGAAGATTGCTATCATTAAAGCAATGCGCGCGCACACACACACACACACACACACACACACACATATATATATATATATACACACACACACACACACACAGAAGTCGGTGCTAATCCTCAGAATTGTTCAGAGGACGCACACACGCCGTTCTTCGAAAGAGAGGAAAGCTACCAGTGAAAATGCCTATATGCCCTTTGTCTCCTAATCGAGTCAGACGAAATGGAGTTTTCACAACATACTTAATTGCTTGAGCGCCACCGACAACTTTCACCCTGGCGGCAGAAGATTGATGCTCTGATTATCGCATGCTCCCGGCCCACCTCACGGCAGTCGCAGTCCACTTCGCATTGCGCTTCGTCATCAGCTAACGTCATCTGACATCTGACATCAGACAGGGCAGCAGTCGCACCGTTCCACGCCACCGACGATGGAACAGCAACGATGGACGATGGAATGGAACGATGGACGATGGAACAGATCGAACCACGCACACAGGCGGCCGCCGTCCAACACCACCAGCCGCCGTCCAACACCACCAGCCGCCGTTCAACACCACCAACCGCCACGCGCAGTGAAGACCGTCCAATGAAGACCATCCAGACAAAGACAAAGACATCTAGACAAAGACAGACATCCAGACAAAGACAAAGACATCCAGACAAAGACAAAGACATCCAGACAAAGACAAAGACATCCAGACAAAGACAAAGACATCCAGACAAAGACAAACACCAACAAAACAAAAATCCAGACAAAGACAAAGCACAACAAAACAACCCAAAGACAAAACATCCAGACAAAGACAAGGACATCCAGACAAAGACAAACATCCAAATGCAAAGGCAAGGACATCCAGACAAAGACAAAGACATCCAAAGACAAATACATCAAGACAAAGACATCCAGACAGACATCCAGACAAAGACATCCAGACAAAGACAAAGAGCATCGCCCTACTCGGACGCCACCGGGCCGTCGCCCCGTCAGCAGGCCAGATCGGCCGATAGCCAACACTCGCCCGCCGGCCCATCCACGCCGCTGACCCCGCGCCGGCCGCGCGACCCCGCCACCGTCACGTGACCCAGTTTGGCGGGAAAGTGTTCTCCGCGCGGTGTCGGAAGGCTTGGCAGATGATGGTTCGGGCCGGGCGTGGGGGCGTGGCGGACCATAACCGGTCAGCTGGCCGCTCACTCCCGTCACGGAGGAGGATGAGGATGAGGATGAGGATAAGAAGGATGGTGATGATTATGATGCTGATGCTGATGCTGATGCTGATGATGGTGATGGTGATGGTGATGGTGATGGTGATGGTGATGGTGATGGTGATGGTGATGGTGATGGTGATGGTGATGGTGATGGTGACGGTGACGGTGACGGTGACGGTGACGGTGACGGTGACGGTGACGGTGACGGTGACGGTGACGGTGACGGTGACGGTGACGGTGATGCTGATGCTGATGCTGATGCTGATGCTGATGCTGATGCTGATGCTGATGCTGATGCTGATGCTGATGCTGATGTGATGTTGATGTTGATGGTGATGTTGATGTGTGATGGTGATGGTGATGGTGATGGTGATGGTGATGGTGATGGTGATGGTGATGGTGATGGTGATGGTGATGGTGATGGTGATGGTGATGGTGATGAGGATGAGGGTGAGCAGGATGATGTCGTGGACTACTGTCACCCCTAGAAAGGGAGACCTGCAGACCTGCAGAAAGGGAGACCTGCAGCATGGATCCATGTGGGCCACCAGAACGGCAGTGCATTAAAGATAATATGCATCCAGTGGGTGGTCACATGAGGGACTGTGGATGGCATTGGCAATAGGCATTTACCCAGCAACTCCTACGGGAGCAAGGCATAAACCAGCTCACCCAATCTCTAATATGGCTGCGAAACGCAAAGCCGCTTTCCGCCGATAGCTAGAGCTCAGCACGGCGGACCCACTTCTGCTTCCTGTGTGAATAACCAGCGCGATAACAAACATTGCCGCCGGTCGGAAGCCGGCAACAGGCGGGCGGCGCCTTAAGCCGGGGCACGTGTTGCACCGACCTCTGACCCCCGCCCAGTGTCGACACCGAGTCGGCGGCGACAAAGGCGCCGCCGAATCGCGGCTGGAGCGGCGGCTGGAGCGGCGGCCGGGCGCGCGCGGGGTATGGCCGGCGAACGGCTCTGTCGCCTTGGATACCTGGCGGCGTATCTATTTACCCGCGCGGCGGCGCGGCGGCGCTGCGGCGCGCGAACGCCCCAGTTTGGCGCGCGGCGTCTATTTAGCGCGCGAGGCGCCCCAGTTGGGTGGCGTCGCCAGGGTCGCTGAACTGTTGTGATTGCGCTCGTCGCGGGCGACTGCGGTGCCGGAAACACACAGCCGGAAACTGGGCCACGCCGCGTGCGCTGCGCGGTGAGCGGCGGACACCGTGCACGAGGACGCGTGGGGGGCTCGGTAGGTGTGTCGGCAGGTGTGTTGGCAGGTGTGTTGCCAGGTGTGTCGGCGGCGCTCGTGGCCACGCCGGCGGAACGACTGCACCAACGCGCGTGTTTGCGCGCGCGCGCGTGTGCGTGCGTGTCTGTCAGATCTCGTGACGGCTAGATAGTTTATGGCCTCTCAGACTTGGCACCGTACGAACGTCGAGGCACAGTTGCATGGGCGCTGCGGATATGCCCACCACGACCGGGCGGGATCCGACTGCTGCTGCTTGCACGTAACAAAAATGCTTGTTTGGCTGGCACATGCCACGAACGTTTTTGCCGCCAACGGCCCCAGTGGCCCACCCATAAAGCTCGAAACCGAAGGCGATTCAATTGAATAGCCAGCCAAAAAAGAAGCAAATGGAATACATTCCGGATTTACCGGGAAGTCTAACAATGCTGCCAATGCACGTAAATGTCGAGCGGTGTCGAACAATGCACGGAAGCACTAACATATGGGTTAAACTCAGAAAGATATTGCAGCGCGCGAGTGTCAGACGTGTTCATGCCACAAGCTCCACACCTATCGATGGTCTCCCCGCTCTGCAAGTGCCAGACGTACGCACGCCACAAGCTCCATGCCTATCGATGGTCTCCCAGCGCTACGAGTGTCGGTCGTGTTCATACCACACGTCCCATACCTGTCTCCCTGTTCTGCGAGTGTCCGGCGTGCCTATATCACACGTTCCACGCATGACTCCCCGCCCCGCGAGTGTCGGGGGTGTCTATACCGCACGCATACCCGTCTCCCTGCCTTGCGAGTGTTAGGCGGGTCCATTCCCGCAGCAGTCCTAAACCAATTGGAAATGCCCCTGGGCTCCCCGGGGCCGTGACTGCGGGAGCCGCGACCCGCAGCTGGTCAGACTGCTGGCCAGACTGCTGGCCAGACTGCTGGCCAGACTTGTACACATGTGACGCTGCACCAGAGCGCCACATGTGAACTCAATGCCACCTGAGCTGACGCGACTTCCCGTGTTGATCTTTACGGGCGCTGTATGACCAACGCAGTCGATGCGCCCGAAAGCCCAAACAACCAACCAACCGTGTTGATCTTTGGTCGCCACCTACGGCAGTACCTATGTGACGTGCCGCCCGTGCCGGACTGACTGACTGCTCGGCTTGCTGTATTTTACTTTTATTTTTATTTGTATTCTGTGAGTTTGGCCTTTCGTGCTGTGTTGTTTTATCCATTTGACGCGATGTCACAATAGCCACGAGTCAATTGTGGATAACATCAATAAAGTCTGTCTGTCTGTCTGTCTGTCTGTCTCCCCTGCTCCCCATCCGTTCCGCTTTCGAGGCGTCACAACAGTTCCATCCAGGCCGCGGGCGTATCGTATCGACGCACGCACAGACAAAGCCGTCGCATGCAGTTCACGCGGCAGGTCTGGGAAGACCCGGATGGAAACGCACCGCGCTGAACAAACCCAGCGTGGAGCGGTCGAACAGAGACGCCTCGTTCCCGCCACGGTCCCTGTCACCGTCCCTGCCACTGTTCCCGCCGCCGCCTCTATCCCTGTCCCTGTTCCCGCCCCTGTACCTGTCCCCGCCACTGTCCCTGTCCCTGTTCCCTGTCCCTGTTCCCGCCACTGTCCCTGTCCCTGTTCCCGCCACTGTCCCTGTCCCTGTTCCCGCCACTGCCCCTGTCCCTGTCCCTGTTCCCGCCACTGTCCCTGTCCCTGTTCCCGCCCCTGTACCTGTTCACCCCTATCCCTGTCCCTGTTCCCGCCCCTGTACCTGTCCCCGCCACTGTCCCTGTCCCTGTTCCCTGTCCCTGTCCATGTTCCCGCCACTGTCCCTGTCCCTGTCCCTGTTCCGCCACTGTCCCTGTCCCTGTTCCCGCCACTGCCCCTGTCCCTGTCACTATCCCTGTCCCTGTTCCCGCCCCTGTCCCTGTCCCTGTCCCTGTTCCCGCCCCTGTCCCTGTCCATGTTCCCACCACTGTCTCTGTCCCTGTCCCTGTTCCCGCCACTGTCCCTGTCCCTGTTCCCGCCACTGTTCCCGCCCCTGTTCCCGCCACCGTCCCTGTCCCTGTTCCCGCCACTGTCCCTGTCCCTGTTCCCGCCACTGTCCCTGTCCATGTTCCCACTACCGTCCCTGTCCCTGTTCCCGCCACCGTCCCTGTCCGGCACGGCCGGCCACCAGCCGACCACCCACCCGGGCAGGCAAACTGGAAACAAACCGAACCAGGCGTCCGGCTCCGGGCAAATTGACGCGGCCAATAAAGCTGCGACCTGCCCGGACGGGCTATCGACAAGACGGCGCGAACAAAAAAGCGCGGCAAAACGCTGTAGAATGCACGCGCGGCTTGTAGACCGCCGCCGGGACATGCTGAGCACTTTCACTGGAAAGCTGTTCGACGACAGTGGCCAGTGCGGCCGGCGGACATGATGGATCACATCCGGCGTGACCCACGTGACCTGGTGCACGGGCCGCCTTATTGGCGGCACGCTGCATGGTAATTCGCGAATACGATGACACACACGATGGCATGCACGATACGATGACAGGTTGCGAGCTGTCTTGACAGCCTGTCAACACCCGAGATGACTGATGGTCGTGGGTCTCGCGTGGCCCATACAGATGAGGGACGCGAGCTAGTAGTCTGCAGGCCCACATGCGACTGCTTGGATCGCAAAGTGGCTTGCGAGTGGGTGGTGGATTTGCTTGTGCACGTACCACACGCTACTGCCGACGCAACAAAATCCGGGACAAAATAAACAACACAAATAGTTCACCAACCGCCGACCGGCATCAGAATTGTCGCCGCTGCTGAGTCAGAACGCCTCGACTTGAGCCTTATTATTCATGACTGGTACACCTTGCCTTTGTTAATTGCGATTGGTTCTGGCTTGCTCACTGCTCGTAACAAAGATCACGGCTAATGGCGCCGAAACCTCATATTTCACTGTTTCGCCGGTCCGGGCCGCGCGCATTGGTCGAAATGTCCTGCGGGTGGGCTCGATAATCCCGCTGCGGGATTCGAACCCACGATCTTAGAAGCAAGAGTCGAACGATCTACTGACTGAGTTTTATTTTATATGCTTAATATATCAAATGCTATGGGCGTACCTACGCCAATTTACTTGATTCAGATATATAAATATGTCCCCAGATGCAACGATCTGAGAGTCATCGGCCTGCATTTGTCGCAGTGTCATATCAATACTCCTAGGCCCAAGATATCTGCGGCGTGCATGTTCCAGTCCAGGACAGCCTTAGTACGTTGGGACTTGTGAACTTTGGAAAATACGAACGCCTCCCCTCACCCCATGCTTGCACAGCAGCGGCCGGTGTCGATACCAGGCTGCCGTATCGCCGCCAGTGCGACTTTCCAGGTGTCCACGGGCGTATCCAGCTGCCCGATGTGGGCGGGCCAATCAGCACCCATTTGGGAGGGGCGAATAGCCTTCGGTGACTAAAAATCGAGTAATTGTTCCCGAGTTGAGAGCACGAGGTAATGTGAAGAAAGCGGGTCATGCAAGTGCACTAAACACATTTCCCGATAAACTGTTCGGTAGCGCGGCCAACGCAGGCCAAGTGGAGAAACCGCCGACGCCATTAGACCAAATTTCCTCCTCCCATTGACAAGTCCCCGCCACAGCTCGCCTCAACATCCACTGCCATCACTGGCTTGTCTTCCTTCCTTTAGGGAAAAGTCGACAGCACCGGGAAAGTGAACATTCTGCTGATGCCGTTTAGATCCCGGCTCTGTATTTCGACACCACTCCTACCTCTCGTTTGCACCCCAACA
Source organism: Imbricaverruca yamaguchii (assembly GCA_034440575.1). Taxonomy (NCBI): domain Eukaryota; kingdom Metazoa; phylum Arthropoda; class Thecostraca; family Neoverrucidae; genus Imbricaverruca; species Imbricaverruca yamaguchii. Next base: position 257,554 of record JAOTOL010001166.1, on the reverse strand, counting down.
TTCCTACCTTTCGCATACCTCTCGTCTCATGCTTGTACGTATGAAGCACGAGTACGTTTGGAAAAAAACCCCAATTTCCTTCCGCTCAGCATTTGGGACATGTCCCCTCGCTCCCCCTCGTGAGTTCCCCTCGTCAGGTTAGCCAGGTCTCCGGCCACGTACCGATCATCAGCAGCGAGACGGCGAGGCGCTCCCTGGGACATGTCCCCTCCCTCCTGTGCTCCCCGTGTCAGGGGTGGGGTCACGTGAGGTGCTCCCTGGGACATGTTCCCCTCCCTCCTGTGCTCCCCGTGTCAGGGGTGGGGTCACGTGAGGTGCTCCCTGGGACATGTCCCCTCCCTCCTGTGCTCCCCGTGTCAGGTCTCCGGCCACGTACCGATCATCAGCAGCGAGACGGTGAGGTGCTCCCGGCCGGTGGCCTTCAGCGCGCCGAGCACGGTGCCGACGATGGCGCAGCACAGGCCGACGAACGCGATCATCACGATGAACCAGCGGATAGAGACCGACTGGGTGACCACCAGGCCGCAGCACGACTTGGGCTCCTCCTCCTCCGTGCGGTACGGCAGTCTGCGAGCAGACGGGTACATATGGTGAGCACACGCGCCACACGGACCAGGACGTGTCTGCAGAGTCTGCAGTCTGCGAGCAGACGTCGAGCACCCCCACACGACCAGGACACAGTCTGCAGTCTGCGAGCAGACGGGTACATATGGTGAGCACACGCGCCACACGGACCAGGACGTGTCTACAGAGTCTGCAGTCTGCAGCACGGTCTGCAGACACGCCCAGGACCAGGACGTGTCTCAGCAGTCTGCGAGCAGACGGGTACATATGGTGAGCACACGTGCCCCACGCACGGACCAGGACGTGTCTACAGAGTCTGCAGTCTGCAATCGCAGTCTGCAGACCAGGACAGTCTGCAGTCTGCGAGCAGACGGGTACATATGGTGAGCACACGCGCCACACGGACCAGGACGTGTCTGCAGAGTCTGCAGTCTGCAGACCAGGACAGTCTGCAGTCTGCGAGCAGACGGGTACATATGGTGAGCACACGCGCCCCACGGACCAGGACTGTCAGCAGATCGACAGTCTTAGTACAGGACAGTCTGCGCCGCACAGACGGGTACATATGGTGAGCACACGCGCCACCATTGGACCAGGACATGCCCGGAAGGGCCAGCTGCAGTCTGGGACGCAAACGGCAGTACGGCGCCCCGTCAGCACACGCGCCCTCCCGGCCATGTGAACGCAGTAACATCTGAACACGCAGACACGGCAGCCTGCAGACTGGTACATGATTGAAGATTACGCGCCCCATTAGCGGGACAACTGCTCTGGTTAGTCTGTCGCCGCAGACGGGTAAACTAACGGCCCTCAGCACACCGAGCTCAGCCGGCCAGCACATGTGAACACGTCTGGTAAGGCAGTCTGCCCACAGGCGGGTATATATGGTGAGCACACGCGCCCCGCTGGCCAGGACCTGCCGGAAGGGCAGTCGGCGCAGACGGGTAACGTCAGCACACGAGCTCAGCCGGCCAGCACATGTGAACACGTCCGGTACGGCCGTCTGCGGCCTGAGACAGCAGCACGGTCAGCACGTGCATCCAGTCGACAAATACACGGTGCCATCCGGCATGGCGGTCTGGGGAGAGTGGCATAGTCCGAATATAATATCCAGCCGACAAACACATGGTATACGGCCATCGGCATGGCAGTCTCGGAGAGTGGTATTATCACAAGGTGCGCCCAAACGGCAAATACTTCAAGAAAATGAACAATAATTCTGCATCCGTTGCGGCAGTGTGAAGATGGAGGCGCAGCCAGGACATAAATCACACCGACGAAGACCTGTCTTTCACGAGGCGCCTGCGCCAAATGATGATAATTGAAACGTTTTCGAACTACGAGTGGGTGCCTCCAGACCCCCAATTACGTACACAGAATCACCTTCCACCGTCCGTGGACAAAAAGGAAGGTCAGGAGGCGGTGAGCTGGTCACGAACCTGATATGAGTGGTGATTACGGGGGCGAGTGTGAGATGTGAACATGACGCCTTTTGGCGGGCAGAGACCAATGAATAAAGAGTTTGGCGGGTGTGGAAGAATACAGGATTTGGCGGCCGGGGAACAATTAACGATTTGGCGGGTGGGGAAGAATAAAGGATTTAGTTGGTGGGGAAGAATACAAGATTCGGTGGATGGTTAGAATAAAGGATTTGACGGTGGGGAATAATAAAGGAGCAGTTCAATTCCGCGGATTGTTCAGCGTCTTAGAGTCGGTGACACTCGGATAAAGAGTATTCCAAGAGGCCTCGATGTCACCTAACCACAACGCACTTGACTAACAAACAACGTCCATAACAGCCACTGCACGTGGAGGGCATGTATTGTGAAATAAATAAACAAATACATAAACCACGTCCATATTTACTAGATTAATAACGGATGCGGATGCAGAGTGGAGGTATAAAACAACTTTTAGAGGCATCAGCCCATTTCCCTCGTACCAGATTCAGGACAGGGTTCTGCGGTAAATGACACGGCCTCCATCTTTCAACTCGGTCTCTCTCTCTCACACCATTAACCCGTCTCTGAACCAAGCCCTTAATTCACCCTTGCCACCCTGTCTTCCCTGGATACGTCAATATCGTCGAGTCTTCCCTAGCCGCCCCGGATCCCCTGTAGCCGATTCTGCCCTGAATCCGTCCTATCGCCGAGTCTGCTAGTATGTCCCGGATCATCCCGGGTCAACGTATCTGCCCTGGATCCGCCCCGGCAGTAGCATTTGTCCTGGATCCGCCCATGCCGCCGCCCCTGCCCTGGATCCGCCCCTGCCACCGACTCTTTCGCCCACACCTGACGTGCCGGGCGATCGATAGCTCATAGCCGCCTCGCATTCAATCGCTGATCGACAAGCTGACGCAGACAAAAAGGCGCGACAAATGAGGGAGTGTAGTGTCGATCTGATATGTCAACTGGGTTGTAGATCAGCGCGTGGATAGTCTAGTCACTTTCATTGGAAAGCCGGACGGTCAGCACACAGGTGTCTGGCGCCGCGAGTATACGATCGACGTTACAACTACATCGACCCCACCCCTCCGCCCCAACTCGGCCCCTTTTGAACATTCCCATCGGCCCGGCCGTCGCCATCAACCTCGACAAACAGCTCCACGTCAAGATGCTCGATCACTTCCGAAGTAGCGGCGGGAATGGCCGAGTGGTTAAGGTGTCGGGCTATGGGTACCAAAGGTTCCGGGTTCGACTCTAGCGCCATTCAGGACATTTCCCAATCCCGCGGCCCACCGGCGAAACAGTGTGGGCGGTGCCATTAGCCGTGACTGTGTATAAAGTGTGTCGTGAATCAACCAATAAACAAACAAACACTTCCGAAGTAGCGTCTGCAGGCACGACGGAGCATCGCAGACCACCACGCGGTTCCAGCGAGACGGAGCAACACCCCGCACCTCTAACACGGCACTTGCGCGCCTGGAACGGTACTTCAGGAGGCGCGTCACCGGCCAAAACGACCGCCACACCTGGCCGGCTCAAACTGCGCAAACAGTTTGGGCTATACGATGATGATGATTGGGGTTTTGGGCGCATCGACCAGTGCAGGTCACTTGGGGCCAATAACAGTGTGCACTACCTACTCAGATATATGGACTTGTGGTGCAGTTTGGTTGGTTGGTTGTTGGAATTTATGGGCGCGTCGACTGCGTTGGTCATGCAGCGCCCATAACACCGTCAGTGAAACATTGAAGTGCAAGCAACATCATCAGTGAAACAGTCGAATGGAAGTAGCATCAGTGAAACGGTGGAACCGAAAGAGCACGGGAGTAACCGTGGTACAGTTTAGCACGACATCTTCACTGTCCCGGATATATTATCTGGGCTATATTAGTTTGGGCTATAGAAAAAGCATGCACGTGAGCAGTATATTGGGACGGTGTGGTGAGAGTCGCGACGCTTGGTGACCAGGTGGTAGTTGCATCAGCGAAAGCAGGGCAGCATCTGGGCTCACAAACACAGGAGCTAATGACCGTAATGCTCAACTGTAACTATGTCTTATGCACGGTGATGACATTCTAATGAATAGGTACCAGCACAGGGCGCGCAATTAACTATAATAAGCGTTGAGATGATGATCACGGACCAGAATCGTACAACCTATTACATGGATGTGGGGAAGATTTTAATTACTAAGACTATGTATTAAAACGAATATACTGTGTTTGTATACACAACACACAAAAGTCGGACTATCTAGCTGCACCAGGGCAGTGATGGCCCAAGAGGAGCGCATAGAATCAAAATTTAGATACCATATTTATCAGGGTGCGTTCTTTGTCACATGCCGTCCTCGGATTCCGCGGTGTCTGACGTCGTATACGTCGTTCCTTGTCCATTTTCACGAGCTCGGCGGGAAGATATCGCAGATTCCGCAAAGTCCGCGTCGGTTGTAATACGCTGCTGTCCTTGTCTAGTCCTTTGCGATTTCGTGTAAGACGGCGAAGCCCATGGAGATGGTGATCAGACCATGCTAGGTATGCACAATTCGTGAGAAATTTTGTGAAGGGAATACGACTGAGCTTAGCTGCACGAAAACGTCCCGACGGATGCTACACCATCAACGGTGGGGCTTTCTCCGAGTTAAGTTCTAAAGTTTACAAACAGCGATACGTATCGCCCAAATAATTCATACGGCGCGAAACACATCAGCGTGCTGGGCGGCTGGAACTAACAGAATATGCAGCGTCACACACAGCCGAAGAATTACGACAACGAACGCGCGGTGAGGCGAGGATTTCGCAACGGAGCACGCCAGTTTGCCATTTTGTTGCCACATTTCAGACACAGAATAAAAAACAGAAGACCGCTTTTATTCTCCACAACGTGATCCGGAATAACTAACTTTCGGCAGCAGAGTCGGACAGGGCATGTCCGGCTAAAATATCGGGAAACTCGTCTCCGTCCAGGAAATCGTTAGTGAGCCACGCTTGCATGACACGCCCGTCACGCTCCGCCGAGCAACACGTGACAGCCCTTCAGCCGCGGCACATCGACACCGGCTCGGCGGCCGGCCGATATCTCCTTCCCGGAAGACCCCCAGCCGCAGCGCGGTGTCACCCGCGGCTGATTGATGCCCGGAGGCGACTCTACCGCCCGACGCAGCCGCTGCCCAGCGGTCTGAGGCCCGACGGCGCCTCTCCCACTCCCGGAAGCAGTCACCGCCCGGCGGTCTGAGGCCCGCCGGCGGCTCTCCCACTCCCGGAAGCAGCCGCCGGCCGGCGGTCCGGGGCGGCTCGCCGGCGGCGATGTTTTTCGTGTCGGCGGGCCGGCGAGGGGGCGCGCGTCGGGCCCGACGGCAGTCGATTAGCCGCCCGCCCGCCGGCCGCACACAACGGTCCGCATCGATTCGGCGCCGCTCCTGAGGCGGCTGGCGCCGGCACACACACAGCGCGCCGGCGATCGCGACGCGTCGCACAGCGCCGGTGGAAGGCGATGCCGGAGATGAAGAAGCGTCAGGGAGGCGATGCCGGAGAGAAGCTCCAGGAAGGTGACGCCGGAAAGAAGCTGCAGGGAGGAGATGCCGGGAGAGCACGAATCCCGGGAGGCGATGCTGGAGAGGAGGGTCAGGGAGGCGACGCTGGAAAGAAGCTTCGGGAGGTGATGTCGAAGAGAAGTTCCAGGGAGGTCATGCCGGAGAGAAGCTTCAGGGAGATGATGCCGGAGAGAAGCTTCAGGGAGGTGATGCCGTGCAGGAAGGATCCAGGGCGGTGATGCCGGACGGGGATGGATTTCGAGGATGTTGCAAAGGGGTAGATTCAGCGAGTTCACCGACTGATTGCTGCGACCTTTAGGAAACCTTGAACGTGACTTCAAGTGATGGTCATCATCCTGCTTCCTCCAAGCCGGCAACATCCGAGAAACGCTAACAAAACGTCATCACGTCGAGTTGCGACCTCCGAGCATTTAACCTCTCCCACAAGAACCAATTAACTCAAGATGGAATCGCCAGTAATCACACGGCTTTGCGAACTATGTCGGTATTGTGGAATTGAGGAATCCGACGGAACGGCGGTGGTCAGCGCAGTGAGCGGCCCGGCCGCCCGACGGAAGGCAGCTCCACGCGCCAGCTGTCTACCGATCGCTGACGCCGGCACAGCATCGGCAGGCTGTACAGGCGGAGCGCTACTCGGGTTTCGCGTGCATAGGCACGGCCGAGGGGCGGGCGATTGGTTGGTTATTGGGGTTCAGAGGAGCGCCGACTGCAGTGGCCGTGTAGCGCCCGTGCAGTTTTAAAGCTGGAAACGATTGAAGCTACTAAATGCGACACATTAGCAAATCCACGGTCACGACATACAGCATAACCATCCTGGTTTTTACTATATACCTGAGATCGCATTAGTGGGGCGTATATACCAGAGAAAACGCAACCTCTGGAAGGAAGCGGAATAGCTGTCCCGATTGAATAAAGGCCGAGTAATCCCCAAATAGTTCCCGTAGCGAGACTGAAGCGCGCCCGAAGTGACGTCTTCGCTCATGAGCAACTCTGGGGCACGCAACCAATATGCGTTGAACTGATAGGAGAGCACGGCACCTTTGGCTTTCCGACAGTGCTCGAACGTACCGGTGGGTGCCGTGTGTGGCCTATTCGCAGGCGGGCCGAGGGCCGATCGGCCCCCAGAAGTGATGTGATCGCGGCCGCCGCGCCCCGCGTCCCAAGCCAGCCGCCGCCGCCCGAATACAATTACGACGCAGTGCGGCGATCGATGCGCGCCGGGTTGCCGCGGCCCGCTAATGGCACTGTTTGTCGGCCCAGGATGAGACGCTGTGCCGGCCACCGACATCGCCCCCTCCCCCTCCCCACCGTCATTCCCAGTGCCGGCCCCCACCATCCCGGTGTCGGCGATGGAAAATACCGAAAGCCCATTCACAAAGCCCGTTCAAGACCGACAAGCTTTTAATTGTGTTTGTTCTTTTGGATGTGCTCAGGGCTTCCAACAGGTCTTTTGGACGGCCACTGGCCATTCTACACATACTACAGGTCTGCTCGGAGCTTCAGGGCATCTTAATCGGTCTTCGGTCGGGTCTGGATGGGTCTGACCATAGCAGACCGGCTTCCTTTTCCTAGACGTCTGTGAAGACATAATGAAGCAAAACATATGGGGTACATGCCCCTCCCCAGCAGACCCACCCGTTCAACCAGCGTCGTGTCGAGTGCTGTCGGCAGTCGTAAAAGGCCCCGTTCTACCTAGTGGGCGCCGTTCTACCTCAGCCATGAAGATAGGCCGCCCAGGTCTGTTGAAAGCAAAAGGTGGCGTTGTGTAGAAAGGTAAGATTATGTCAGACACGGTAGATACGCACAGGTTGTTTTGGTGGGAGGTCAGAAGTCCGTGCTAAAAATCGCCACCAGTTCGATATAAATTTATAATGGTGTGGAGAGTATCCCCTGAGCTACCCAAGGCCACACAGGCTACGATGTTCAAAGCATACTTTTGTTATGCTGTCCCTATGCATTTTCTCATCTGCTGCCTGAACATCAATTGATACCGTGAAAGGAAGAGTAGCATCTATTGTTCTAACTACTTCCGGCGCCATACACACACACAAGCGGTAGGAAGCAAAACGCAGTCCACTTTCAACAGGCCCGGATCCAGGAATGGATCCAGGCGCGGACCCTGGAATTCCCATTGCGGCGAGGCACTCTTCTGGGGGGTCGTCGTTTCCTCGTAGGGGCGCCGCTGTGCGAGCCCATGGACGGGCGCCTTCGACTGAAAAAATCAGTTGAGGGGAGCGGGTGCACTTAAGTGTGCTGGAGTGATGTCCTTTCCTCCTACGAGGACGCTTTTCATCTGAGAGCTGGGCTGATAAAGCTGTTGAGCGGGCGGATGCACCCGAGCCTCCTCGGAGGAACGAGTTTTCATGGTCAGAGCTTTCCCTCACCTTTCCATGAGGGGGCCATGTCCCCAGTTAGTTAGTTATTAGGTCCCATGTCCCTAGCGAGCCGCCCCTCACTTTCAGATGAACAAAGCATGGATCAAATTATATTTCCCCTTCCGAAGTTTGGAACGAAACCATTTATAATGGTCATCAGTCATCAGTCATCAGGCGGCTCCAAGGACATTGTGTTCAGATTACTATGAAGCACGGCAGCTTCCGCTACAGCTTACGCTATGGGCATTAAGCACAGTTTTCGAACTCGAATCGACAACGCTAACAAATATCACTACCAACTGCAAACTTAGGCTTTCCCGACACCGTCCGGGCGAATTTGCCGACGAAACTACAATTGTCAAAGCCCTAGGGATTGGAACAACTGCCACGTCCAGTGACTCAGCCGACGGGGGAGCCAGTGACCCAGCCGACGGGGAGCCAGTGACCCAGCCGACTGGGGAGCCAGTGACCCAGCCGACGGAACCGAGTGACCCAGCCGACGGGGGCCAGTGACCCAGCCGACGGGGGCCGGTGACCCAGCCGACGGGGGCCAGCCAGGACAGAGGGGCAGGACCCAGCCGACGGGGGGCCAGTGACCCAGCCGACAAGGGGAGCCAGTGACCCAGCCGATCGGGGAGCCAGTGACCCAGCCGACTGAGGAGCCAGTGACCCAGCCGACGGGGGGCCAGTGACCCAACCGACTGGGGAGCCAGTGACCCAGCCGACTGGGGAGCCAGTGACCCAGCCGACGGGGGAGCCAGTGACCCAGCCGACTGGGGAGCCAGTGACCCAGCCGACGGGGGAGCCAGTGACCCAGCCGACTGGGGAGCCAGTGACCCAGCCGACGGGGGAGCGGGCGAATAACGCTCCCTGCCCCGCCAGGCCATCGTGTGTTGGCGCATCAACGGCTGGCCAGCACGGCGGCCCGCTTCCCATCCATCACTGAGCCGCTCTTCCCTCGGGAAATATCCCGGCTGCGCGACCGGCTGCGTCTGCATTCAGCACACAGGAACGTAGATTACAGAGGGTCTGCGAGAGGCCCCGTGAAAAGTCCTGCAAGAATGCCGACGCACAAATAGAGTGGACGTTGTCGAGAAATGAAAACAAAGTGCAACGCTAACATTATGGCAGGGTATGGAGGTATGGAGAATCCTCTTCTCTTCCATCCGCAAAAAAACGTCCTGGGAAGCTCTATGGACAAAGGATCAAAAATATTTTGAGTGTACCCCACCATATGATCAGGAAAACTGCTTCAAAATATTATGGAAGAATTGAGGCTCGAAGGTTTAACAGCTCCTGCAAATATCTAACAAATATTCTCCTGCATGCTCATGTAGCCGGCAAGGGGACGCTACACCTACGGCATCTGCTTCAGGTTCTTGCATCAGCCTACTCCTGTCAACGATCATCCAAGATATATCGCCATGGCCTCCAATGAAAAATCACTTTTTATCGCACCGGGCACCCGTTTCACTTATCCTGATACATGAGATGGGTGGAAGCCATTTCCCATCCAACAGAGACGTAACAGCTCCCTCAGCTACGCGTCTTGGCAGCAATCGATGAGTGCGTGCATGCGGAAGAGGATGTGGAATGGTCCTACGACTGCTGGGACATAGACACACATAGCGGGATAGTCGTTGGGACAGCAGGCTGGTCTTTCAGAGGGCTGACGCTTCTTACTAGTGCCGTTATTATATCTGTGTGCATGCATTCGCTGATCTGTACGGACCCGACATGACCACCACGCAATCGCACACGTCACGGCGCCAAGCAACTTTGGCGCCAGCCAAGAGCCGCCCTCGCAGTCCACTCGAGTCGAACCGACACGGCCGACGTTTCTCCACGCGTCGTCTCTCCCCTCCGCACCGCCGAGCAGTTCCCCTCCGCTCGGCACAATCGATGCGGCGGCGCAGCGTGCGCTCAGAGACAACGTCAGGAGATGGGCGCCGAAGGCCGGCTCCCGGGGGGGGGGGGGCGCCGGCGGCGCCGCGAAACGCCGGCCTGCAATTGGATGGCCGCCACCCCCTCCCTCTACACATACACACACGCACACACACATACACACGCTCAGGAGGCGGGGAGATGGCTGTCCTCAGCGCACACATTGGTGGCTATTGGCTTTACGACACATCGACAAGTGAGACTCGAACCCATGATCTATCGATTGTGAGACGAGCAGCTTACCCCAAGACCACTCGTCCCCTCAGCGCACACCTTCCTCGGGGGTGTTCCGTCCCTAGTTAGGTAGTTAGTTGTTTAGCGCTGTTAGCGCCAATTAGCGCATTTAGGGCCCATAACGTTCATTTAGCATGTCAGAAGAAGGACCTTGTGTTCTTTTACGATGCATACAACCGCTAGGTCATATAGCGTCGCCAACCTCTTGCGTCGATTGGTCGCAGGTGGACTCGGTAAATGCCTTCGGTGGTGAGGTTCAAACCCACAATCGATCATGAATCAGACGTTCTACGCACTAAGATAGCGCCCCCCCCCCCCCAATTAGCATGCCAAAATCCTGTAGTGTTATTGCGGTGCGTATATGGAATGAAATCATATCGCTCTTCGGCGCCCGAATATGTGCTCCGACTCTGGCTTTGTCACTGCGCGGCAGGCTGGAGGACATCTGATGTGATAATCTGGTTCCTATCTGATGTGATAATCAAGCGCAGACACATTTCCGCGCTGGACGCCGCCGCCTTCCGACAGAAATGAAGCCAAGACAAGGCCGAAACTACGTCTCCAGAGAGTTGGGCTTTTCCAGAGCGGGGATTGGTGGATCGGTTGCAGCAGGCGGGCGGTGACGGACGGATTTATGACGCGGCGAGTGATTTTTAATGCGATTCGACAGGCCACATTAACCACGCTGCTCGGAAACTGGCTTCCGAAGGTCATCGATGAGACACAGGAGAGGTTGGAATATTGCTACCGAGAAGGCTGAGAGCTTCCTCTGCCGGTAAACGTTGAGAGGTCAGGAGGACAGCACTGGATCATGGAGAAGAGAAAATGTTCACTTTTAGAGCGCACGACCACCGGTGTTCATGGGGTGCAAAGGGGACGAGTAGTCTAGGGGCAAGCTGCCCATCTCACAATCGAAAGATTGTGGGTTCGAGCCTGACCTGTCGCCGCTCTTTGCCCGCAACCAATCGACGTGAGAGATTGGCGACGCTACATGACTCAATGGTCGACGTGTCGCAAAATCAATAGCCACCATCATGGGGTGCAAAACCACACACGCCTAATGGCGGTGGGCGGCCAGAACAAGCACGAACGACCAGTCCCTCGCCTCCGACAAAACCGAGTCGCCGTGCACCAATGCTGACCAGTGGCGCAGCCGGACATTTCCCCGGGGGCGCGCGCACCGACCGCCCCGCTGCCGCACCCTCAACAACCGGCCGATTAACACATCGAAACGCAGACTTTCCAGCCCGCGGGAACGCGCTCCGCCCGCCCAAATAAGCTGACGGCGCCGCTGACGGCGCTGAAGTGGGCCGCGCCCCGGGACCCGATACAGCCGACCACCGTCATCAGCGGCCATCGTCACGGGCGACGATCCGCCAGTCGATAGCTGAATGATGGCCGTCGCTGCCGATGACGGTGATTAAGCGCTGGCGGCCGGAGTGGCAGCGGGCCAGGGCGGGCCGTCAACACACTGGACACCGAGCGCAGGTGGTGGCTGGCGGGCGGCGGGCGCACCGACGTCGGCCTCCGCCTGCAGGGGCGGAGCCGCCCCCTGTATCGGCGACAGGTTAGCACCACCCGCTGGACCTGCTGGGGGATGGGGCAGGGGCAGAGCCGCCCCCTGTATCGGCGACGGGTTAGCAGCACCCGCTGGACCTGCTGGGGAGGGGGCAGGGGCGGAGCCGCCCCCTGTATCGGCGACGGGTTAGCAGCACTCACTGGACCAGCTGGGGAGGGGGCAGGGGCGGAGCCGCCCCCTGTATCGGCGACGGGTTAGCAGCACTCACTGGACCAGCTGGGGAGGGGGCAGGGGCGGAGCCGCCCCCTGTACCGGCGACGGGTTAGCAGCACTTACTGGACCAGCTGGGGGAGGGAGCAGGGGTGGAGCCGCCTCCGGTACCGGCGACAGGTTAGCAACACTCACTGGACCAGCTGGGGAGGGCAGGGCGGAGCCGCCCCCGGTACCAACGACAGGTTAGCAACACTCACTGGACCAGCTGACAGTCGACAGTCACTGGACCAGATCAGACGACAGTCACTGGACCAGCTGTGGGGACAGGGGCGCAGCCGCCCCCGGTACCGGCGACAGGTCAGCAGCACTCACTGGGCCTGCTGTGTGTGTGGGGGGGGGGGGCATGGACGAAACTCGCTGGGCCTGCTGGGGGGGGGGAGGGCGGAGCCGCCCCCGGTACCGGCGACGGGTTAGTACCACCCGCTGGACCTGCTGGAGAGGAGAGCAGGGGTGGAGCCGTCTCCGGGACCGGCGGCAGGTCGGCAGCAGCTACTGGCCCTGCTGCGGGAGAAGGGGCGGAGCTTCCCCATATCGGCGACAGGTCAGCACCGCACTTCAGTGACGCAACTGGGAGCCAAAAATAACGTTGGGGTGTTGGGCGACCGGCCGCCTCACCAGAAAACCATGCCAAACGCGCCCTTCTGCGGTGATGTGCACCTTTAGCCAGACACTAATCATTCTGTCAACCGCAGCACCATCAGGTGTGTAGAATACCGCCACCACAGGCATCCTCGGATCTCAATAGGCCCTGTCATCGCGTCGCGTACTTACACGGAAACCCAATATCGCCATCCTACATGCCGACACATCCAGCACACAGTACATCGACAAAAATATACATAAATATTATGCTACGTTAAATAAACAGTTAGATAATAACGGCCACCGATCGACTAGCTATTGGGACTGCAGGCGGAGACACGATGACATTTCGACCGGAATGACGTCAGAAATGCAGACCGGATGTGGAGAGCGACACAGCCAATTATGTAGCTTCGCTGTTGTGTCCCACCCGGTCCGACTGTCACCACACGTGCAGCGGTGCGGCCCACCCACGCCAGCCATGTGAACAACAGCTGACTCACGTCCGGCGCCGCCCCGCAGTCACGTGCCGGCACGGGCCGTCACGCCACGTGCACGACACACCGGTACGTCACACGACACGACACGGACACGGCGGCACACGACCTGACGCGGCGCGTGTGCGAACCACGTGCAGTGCGACGCGATCGTGCCAACGTGCCGGGCACAGGGACGAGTGGTCTCAGGGTAAGCTGCCCGTCTCATAACCGAAAAGTTATAGGTTCTAGTCTCACCTGTCGCTACTCTTCGCCCGCGACCAATCTGTGTGAGATTGGCGACGGTGCATGACTCAACGGTCGATGCGTCGTAAAACCAATAACCAACCAACAGACGTGCCGGGCAAATCGAGCACGTGTGAAAGCCACAGTCTCTGTCACGGCCACCCCCCTTCCCCACCTCGGCCACCAGGTCATTCGGACACTGCGGGCCCGCCGGGCGTTTGCAAACGCGGCAATGCCCGGACCGTTACTATTCCATGCGGAGGACACCCGCCCACAGCTGGTCAACAATGGGGAGGTTTTCCTCTGTCCGCATAATCGAGTCGGGGGTCAAATCTAGCCATCCGACGGGCAGGAAACGGGGAGTGGGTTGCTGTTGGTTGGTTATTTGGGCTTAGGGGCGCTTCGACTGCTTCGGTCATACAGTGCCCATAACAATGTTAGATTGACAACTTAGGATGATTGGTGCCAACAGTAGTAAACGAACATTCAGAATACGGGCAGATATCATCAGTGAAACAGTGAAACGGGAGTAACATCATTGAAACAGTGAAACAGAAGGCGCAAGCGCGAGTAGACATCAGTGGAACAGTGAAACGGGAGTAACATCAGTGAAACAGTGAAACAGCAAGAGCAAGTGTAAGCGAAAATCAGTTGGAGCGACATGTCACGGTTCCGAGCGTATAGTGCTACATGTCGGTGAGGTGTGTAAATCGCTTTGAAGGCAACATCCGATAAAAAGCGAAACAGTTGTCCCGAAGTTACCGCGCGCGAGTGGTCACCAAGGAGGTCGCGGAGTGACAGCGACTGTGCGGCTCCAAATAACCGTCTTCGGTCATCGGCCAGCAGAGGGCACCAGATCAAAACGTGACGAACAGACAGCGGTGCGTGACATCGAGGGCAGTTTGGTCTATTCTCTCCACAGAGAAGATGGTGGTGTGTAACCGCCCGTAGGCTTCTTTTCGGCGACCACGGGAAAACGGCACGTGTCGTCGCGCTCCCGCTTGGGTAACTGGCTGGACATTCATTGCTGATGTTGTGGTGCGAACAGTTTGTAGACGTTCTGTCACGCCAATGACCTTTGGCGTCATGAGAGGAAACACGTCGGGCTGTTTTTCGCCAAAATCGCAAATTATCGGCTATTTATCTCACTTATTACTCCCAAATAATCGATGATGGATCTGGTAGGGTGTAAACAACTCAATTAACCTTTAGCATGAGACCATATGTGGTGGGCCACCCCAATCCAGCTCGGCTCGCCCACTTCCTCTATCCCCCAATCATGTTCGGATATCAACACCCTTGGTTGAGATCTCATCCAGTGACCCGAAGTATAAAATTCGTCAGCCAGTCACGAGACCTCGTGGCGCGCAACGCGCTGGTTTTGTTGCGTGCTGCTCTCTCCGTTTCTAAATGTCAGGGGATTGGTTGCAACGACCTCTCCAACTGCACTCGGGAAGGTGGCAGAATGCCGCAAAAGGGGCGTGGCCTGATTCATGAAGCTACGCACAAACCACGCAGCCAGCAGACATAATATGACTGTTGAATTGAAAAAGCATGCTTTCTATGCGTCTGAACGGTATGATTGCCTGCTGAAGCAAAACATTTCCGACATTTATATTTTCGACGTATATCAAGCATGCTGTTTTTCAATTCAGCAGCCATATTATGTCACGTGATATACACTTGGAGCTGAAGCCAGGCCGACGTGAAGAAGAACATTGCGTTCTTTTACGAATCACTCGACCACTAGGCCGCCAACCTATCACGCCGATTGGTCGCGGGTGGACTCGGCAAATGCCGCCGGTTGTGAGATTCGAACCCACAACCTTGCGACCAAGAGTCCGACGCTCCACCGACTGAGCTGCCGCGGCCCCGCCAGGACGATGTGGAATATTCCACGCAGCGGGGCCGGGGCCAGCCAACGACTCTGGGCCGCTCCGCGAATAGTTGCGGCCCGGAAAACCCCCCCCACCATCTGACGTCCGGATGTCTCAAGACGTGCCATCTGTGCGTTTTACAACCCTAATTCTGAGCAGTCGCTCGTGCGGCGCTCCCAGGTCGGGCTCACAGCTCGCCACGCCAACCCGGAACGTACCCCGGGGTCGGGTCATCCAATACCCCGACATAGTGTCAGGCAATAGTCTGCACTTAACGGGAGGTGATTGGTTCGACACCGCTGTCGAGACGCCGTCCTCACTCGGTCTGACATTGAGACTGCCTGACACTGTTCTGGCGGCCGAGAACACAGACGGCCATCCCAGCTTCCCTCTCACTTGTCAGCTGATGACTGAGAACATTGATAGATAGCCCAGTTTCCCCTCACCATCATGGCATTGGCAAACCCCCCACTCTCCTCACTCTGGCAGCTGGTGGCTGAGAACACTGACCAGCTATCCCAGCCTCCCCTCACTAGTCAGCTGGTGGCTGAAAACACGGATTCCAGCTTCCTCGAGGGCTGTCACGGTAACGGCCGTGATGAAGGTGCGCCTTGTCGGGACCAGGTGCCGCGGTAGCTCGGTCGGTAGGATGTCGGACTCTTGATCGCAGGATTGTGGGTTCGAATCTCGTAACTGGCGGCATTATCGAGTCCGCCCGCGACCAATCGGTCGGCCGGTGGCTAAGGTTGGTAACGCTATATAACCTGGCGGTTGAATGCGTCGTTAAAGAGCACAAGGTTCTTCTTCTTGTCGAGACCACGGACACCAGTCCCAGCGCTGCGATGTGATAGCTATGGATGTAGCCATTCCAAAGTACGGGCGGCATTATTCAGTGATTTATGGTTTTGACTCATGCTTCGCCATGCATGCATGAGTCTACTATGAACGAACCACCCAAGAATGAGTGGACCTCGAAGCTAAACTTGGGATGCCGAACAATGCGCCCCGAAACCCGCACGGAACACTAGCGTGGCGCCGGTCGTTCCATGCTGATTTTGCATGTCCGTTTATCGGCCTTTTTCCAAGCATGGCGAATTCGATTTGAACGTAGAATTACGACACTGCCTTGCCTGACCTTCGGATGTCAGGCATGGACCAATGAATGTCTCAGAAGGTGTTGTTTTAAACATATCACTGGTTAGTCCAGTTCCTGAGAGTTACTCGGCAATCTTCGCACTGGCGGACCCCTATGGCAAACAGGAGCGGCGCGAGTTCAGCGCCCGCTCTGTGGCGTGCGGCCCAATCAGACAGGCGGCGGCGACATTCCACGACGAATCGATTCGCAGCAGCGTGCGAACAAGTCACGCGAGATTTGGCGCGAAAAAACGTGTCCGGTCTAGTGCCAGCAACCGAGTGTCCGCCAGCAGCGGTCGTCCGTTGTGGGGGAGGGGGAGGGTATGGTCGTACGACAGGAGATGACATGAGATATATGTGCGAGGTTTACTGGAAATTTACAGCGGTAGAGGCGCAGCCAGGGCCCGGGCCCGGTGCCCACTCCCCTTATCAATGAAAAATACACCAAATCAAACCAGACATTTTGCGATTCTTGCCACCAAATAAAAACCAAACGCATCGCGCTGTGAAAGCATCTTTTCCATGACATCTTTTTGGGTCCCCCCCAAAAAAAAGAAAAAAACCAACCCCCGCAACAGAATCCTGGCTGCGCCACTGGGCGGAAGACATTACGAAGGTTGCACATCCCGTACCGAGGATAACATTTGATGTTTACGGCGCGCGCGACTAGCAAGCGATGAATCACTGATGGGATCATCTACTTCGATTGATCATACGTGCACTAAAAAAAATCCAGCGGTTTGTGAGATTGAAGCTCAGAGCCTATCGATGAGATGTAACCCGCTCCATCCACTAGAGTAGCTTGACCGAGCTTGGATTTATTTTTGTCTTATCAAAGACTAGGACCAGCACAATGTTTTTTTTTCTGCTACGAAGTAAACAAATTTAACAACTATGTTGCCGAAAGTTTCCAAATTGCATGCGGGACCGGAATGGTGTGCGTAAATGTGTACATTAATTAGCAGCTGCGGAAACTCGTTTGTTTTCGTTGGCTGGGGGCGTCGTAAAAACCTCCAGCTCAAGCCTCTGACTCGGATTACATTGGGCGTAAGCGTGTGTTGTTTCATGAAACGTTCCCATAACTCCACAGTACGACAGAATGTCGTACCTCTCGGCGTGCGGGGGTCGAGTTGACCTTCGCTCATCTTTACTCTAGCTAGATGAGATACTCTAGCTCTATCTAGGTAGAGCTAGATAGAGATGTGCGGTGAACGGCATGGTATATTTCAATTTTTGCACTTTCAGAGTTTCTTGAAACGCCATCTTTTGGATGGATGGCTTCGAGGTCAAATAGTCCGATGACGAGCTACAGTCGGTCACCCGGTCTTCGCTGTAGTTTTCAAACCCTCAGCGTGAAAGTGATTCCGCGTTTCCACATTAATAACCTGCAAATTCGAAACGAGGTCGAACATCTCGGCATGCACGAAGGTCACGATCACCGGTCAGGTCAAGGACAGCTGGCGATTTTCGACACAGGTTTGTGCTTCAGGAAGTTTGAGGAGTGAGCTTGTGGCAAAAGTTGTAAAGAATACAAAACCAAAGCACTGTCCCTGTATTTTTGTTTCGGGAATCTGCAAACAAATCGCAACACAAATGTATTACCAAACAGAAAACAGCTATTTAGTCGAAACATTTTGCAATATTTTTGGTGAACATGTCCACATCAGAAATGAAATCTGCGTGCAAAAGTACTCTTTTAATTTCTGATGGAGCAATTTTCACTTGGTAAAATTGCTTGTGGCTAAATTGCTACTTTAGCCACTTGAAACCCATGATCCGAGAACTAAAGGTACGTTTCAAGTCACATCCCAGTGATCTCACGTGACGGTGGCTTCAAGATTGGAACACAATAACGGGACATTAATTTGTCGTTATAGATGTGCCGGAAAAGGGACATCACACATATAAATAAGTACACAGTTTGTATATCCATTTCACCTGGTGACCTGACATGATACCACCACATTGCATTTTGCGTTATTTGTGCATTATTTGTTTATAATCTGATCATTAACTTTTAACAACTGTGGGCTTTAACTACGGTGGCTATTCACTTTTCATCTTCTGTGGGCAACTCATGGCATGCTCCAATGGAGGTTGGATGTCCAAGAACCGAATTGTGAATTGGTCATGACCTGAGTTTCAACTGCCCTACCACTGGGACTTTGATAGACTGGAATATTCTTTCCGTTCCTTTCACAGAAGATACCCTCATCAATTATACAGAGGTATGTCAAACCTCAAAGAGGTATAGTGAACGACCCGTTTCCGAACGACCGCTATATTATACATCGCATTGACTTCCCCCATCTCCCTGCCACGCGGCGAGGGTTAAACAGTCGCGGGAACGTGGGAAGGGACTGGGGACGACAAGCATCCGGCAGCGATTGTGTGGGGACACTGGGAGAGTCTGTGGCCAGCCGTGGTGGTCGGACGGCCGACCGGGCCGTCAGCTTAGTTAGTTCACTATATGACCTAAGCGGTCGATGAGCCCCTAAACTACAATAACTAACTACAAGCTTAGTTAGTTATTTGGGTTTTAGGGCGCCTCGATCAAAACAAATGTGATCATTTAGCGTCCGTAGCGTCAAGCACGAAATGAAGCATGCCAGAATCCTATGGAGTGCTACCGAGGTGTTCACATGGTCTGGAATCCCATCGCTCTCATGCTACCGGAACATACCGGAACGGGCGCTTTCCGAGCCGCCCGCTAGCACGTCGCGACACGCCAGACGTCCGACCCCATTTCCGCAGAACGGCCTTCGCACCCTCGACAAGTGTCGACGCCGGCAAAACACCCATCGCGCCGACGGCCGGCCGGTCCGTCGATCGCCGCCGGCGGCCAATCTCTGCCCGCCAGGCGTCGGCGACCACTTCCGCCCCGGAGAGTCGCGTGACAGCAGCCGGCCCGCTCCAGGCGAAAAACCGGCTATCGGCCGGTAGCTCATCCGTCTGCCCCACTTCTGGCCAGTGTCGCTGCCGCCGCGCGGCCAGCCCCAGTACGACACACCGGGTGGGGATTACAGACTGCACGGGGATTATATGGGACTGGATTGGATTGGATTAGGTGGGGATTACAGATTAGATGGGGATTACGTGGGGTTAGACTGGACTGTATTGGGTTGGATTGGATTTGGATTACAAATTGGATTGGGGATTACATGTTGGGTGTGGATTACAAATTGGATTGGGGATTACATGTTGGGTGTGGATTATAGATTGGATGGGGATTACATGTTGGGAGGGGATTGCAGATTGGTTGGGGATTACATGTTGGATGTGGATTACATATTGTATGGGTATTGCATATTGGATGGGGATTACATGGAACTGAATTGGATTGGATGTACAAAAAGTACAAAGTAGCGCTCTGAGAACACAAAAATGAAAATACACCGTGCCGTTTGCCGCATAGCTCCATCTCGCTCTAGCTACTGGGGCATCTTATCTATCTAGAGTAAAGATGAGCGAAGGTCAACTCGCCCCCGCACGCTGAGGGGTAGGGCTTTCTGCCGTGCTGCAGGGTTATGGGAACGTTGTATGAGGTAACACATTCTTATGACCAATGCAGTCAAAATCAGATGCTTGAGCTGCAGGTTTTTATGACGCCCCCAGCCAACAAAAACAAACGACTTTCTATTGCTGCTAGTGTACACGGATTACAGACTGGATAGGTATTACATGGAATAGGATGGAATTGGGTTGGGTTGGGTATGGATTACAGATTGGATTGGGTTGTATGTGGATTACAGATTGGATTGAATTGGATTGGATTACATGGGGATTGCACGAGATTGGATGTGGATTACATATTTGATGGGAATTGCACGGGATTAGATTGGATTTGATTGGATGGGGTTAATTAGTTATTTGGGCTTTCGGGTGCTCGACTGCTCCGGTCATGTTGCGGATTGGATGGGCATTACAGAGTGGGGATTACAGTGTGGGGATTACAGCGTGGGGACAGGGTTGACATTGGAACGGCAGCGGCAGCCCGACTTCGCGGCCGGCGCTCGCAGTGCGTGCGCCGCAGCTCAGAGCCGACACGCACGTCGGCGCCGGGGAAAACGTCGGCGACGCGCCGGTCGGCAGGCGGAGGAAAGTCGCACGGCCGCCGGCCGCCCTTTCCGGGTCGGATGCACGCCGAGCGGCGCGCGGCCGGTCGCGCGCCGCCGCCGGGTCTGGTTCCCACAGTGCGGCCGGTGGGCGGGCGGGCGCCCGGCCGGTGGCCGAACAACGGGGCTTCGTCAGGTGTGAGATGTCAGAATGAGCACAGGAGAATCCATGCCGAATCCGATCCATGTGTGTGTGGGGGTGAATTTTGCCAGCCCGCCACCGTGTGGTGATATCGGCTGGTTGCAATCCATGATCCATGCCGAATTTCGACAGTTCGGCATGGATCTTCGAAATTCGGAAGAATTGTCGCTTTGAAACATTGTATATGTCCATCAGATTCGATGCTAAGCCAATGTGTACTTACAGGTGGACTTCAATGTGTACTTGCAGGTGCACCTTTTTGTTTGTTTTACTAGGTACGTAATATTACCATACCTACGCGCAGATTAACGGCCATAAAACTATCCTATAAAGTGGTAATGTTCCACAGACCACATCATAGCTGATCACTTTGCCTGGAATTCCGCTACGACACAAACATCTCGTAACTTACGATTTATTCGTGCATCGAAGTCTGTGATGGTAATCATGGACGTGAATGACACTTGCAAGCAAGACGCGGTTAGAAATGAGGCACGGAGACTTCATCGACACGGATCAAGAATGACGACGTCGTTACTTCTCTTGGAGGGATGTCGATTCAGTGTTCAGGATATTGCACCCCAGTTCACAAATAATGTATTATTAGGCCGCCAGCCGTCTCCTTCGTTGACGGGATGCGTCAGGTGCGGGTGTCGGTTTCGGTTCCCACGGTCCCACGGTCTCGGTGGGGCGGCCGCCTGGTGAGAATCGCCTTCAGTTAATTTGCGTTTTGTAAACTGACCCCTTGCCTTCTGCATAGTACGGACAGTGATTGCGAGTATCCGGAGAACAGCGGAAGCATCCTTACATGCATATATATATATATATATATATATATATATATATATATATATATATATATATATATATATATATATATGTATATATGTGTATATATTCTATAAATTATCTCTTATATCCTTAGATCCCGTTGCCTTTGCAAATTGCGCAAGCAGGAACGCAGATTGTAACCAAACTTTCTGTTCAACTGCATTTCAGGTGGTGCAATGATGGGAAAATCAGCGACCGACACACGCATGTGCCTTTCCCAAACTGATAGCGCGAACAGGTTACTGCTCGCGACGACACCTTGGCGTGCGGCCCCAGTGCGATCGCAAGTGAGGAACCGTTCGCGTGCGACGGTCCGGGTTTTTGCATACTGATGGGGCTAGTCGGGACAGACATGGTCTCATCAGTACGCCACTCACGACGGATCATGCCGCGCACGGACTCGGATCGGCTGCTCGAACTCGGCTGCACGGCACGAAATGCACGGCTCTTTATGACGAACTCGGCTGAATTGTTCGCGTACGGCGCATATAAAGTACGGGACAAGTTCTGCCGCTGTTCCGGCAATGCTGCTTTCCGCCACCCAGCGGCGGCGGTCAGAAATCGCGACCCTTTTCCCAGCGCTGGTCCGCGCATATTCCGATCGAGACTAAAGATCTACGATGCAATCCCTGCTTCGCATGGTCTTCGGTGGTATTCCATGGTATTCCGTGGTATTCAACGATAATGCACCATGCACTGGTTCTCGCGCCAAGCCACGCGGTCGCCATGTGAGCGGGCAGATGCCCATCGTCAGAAGCGCTACCAAAACTCCTCCAAGGGAGGCGCAAACCAACGGTGAGCCAGGGGGCGGACGTCGGGGAAAAAAATTTTTTTTTAAATTTTTTATTTTTTTTATATATAAATTTTCTCCAAGATGTAAACTGTGACGCTAGGCAGCCTGAGAGAATGGTCGCCACACCCATCAACGAGCCCAGTCAGCGCCCCGTCATAAAGTTCGTAACGTAACAGTCGAAGTGACGATGACACAACACATTTTGGTTGGTTATTGGTTTTTACGACACATCGACCGTTGAGTCATGCAGCGTCGCCATTCTCTCACGCCGATTGGTCGCGGGCGAAGAGTAGCGAGAGGTGAGACTCGAACCCACAACCTTTCGATTGTGAGACGAGCAACTTACCCCTAGGCTACTCGTCCCCCACAACACATTTTAGTGCGTGCCCCCGACATAATACATTTTCGCTCCCATGGTTAATATCTGAGTAAAAATTAGCCAGTGTAGATGTGCCCGGACACCAGTGTAGTGTGCCGGCAGACCGACTCACGACCACCGCCGCCGCCCGACAGACCGACCCACTATCACCACCGCCCACCACACCGCCCGACAGACCACCCACACCCACACCGCCCGACAGACCGACCCACTACCACCACCACCACTAGACCGACCCACCACTACCACCGCCCGACAGACCGACCCACTACCACCGCCGCCCGACAGACCGACCCACTACCACCGCCGCCCGACAGACCGACCCACTACCACCACCGCCCGACAGACCGACCCACTACCACCACCGCCCGACAGACCGACCCACTACCACCACCGCCGCCCGACAGACCGACCCACCACCACCACCCGACCGACCCACTACGACCACCGCCCGACAGACCGACCCACTACCACCGCCGCCCGACAGACCGACCCACCACTACCACCGCCCGATCCACTACCACCGCCCGACAGACCGACCCACTACCACCGCCGCCCGACAGACCGACCCACACCACCACCGCCGCCCGCCCGACCCACTACCACCACCGCCGCCCGACAGACCGACCCACTACCACCCCGACAGACCGACCCACTACCACCGCCGCCCGCCCCGACCCACTACCACCACCACCACTAGACCGACCCACCACCACCGCCGCCCGACAGACCGACCCACTACCACCGCCGCCCGACAGACCGACCCACTACCACCGCCGCCCGACAGACCGCCGGGGACGGCAACACAGGGAGCCGCCCGTGATCGGCACACTTCCGGTGCGTCCGGCGGCGCCAGTGATCACTGCCGCCCGTCACGGGGTCACCGAACCCGGATCACCTGGCGCCGACACCGTGCTTCCGTCGTGGGTCCGCCGTGGGTCTGACGTGGGTCCGCCGTGGGTCCGCCGTGGGTCCCTGTTGGTCCGGCGTGGGTCCGCCGTGGGTCCGCCATGGGACCGCCGTGGGTCCTCTGTTGGTCCGGCGCGGGTCCGGCGTGGGTCCGCCGTGGTCTGAAGTAGGTTCACTGTGGGTCCGCCGTGGGTCCGCCGTGGGTCCTCCAGATGAATCCGCTATGTGCTCGTTAGATGGGGGATAGATTGTGTTTGGCGGGAACCCGTTGTTTCGTCCAAACTAGAGGCCGATTTTGGCCCACTGAAGGCTCAATATCGGCCCGCCATGAACATGTTGGGCACGCAAGTTTCATGAACTATGGCTGACGGGAAATTTGTGGCAGGCTGAACCCCAGGGTACAACCAGTTAGTTCGACTGCTGGCGCATTGATGACCTGCAGCTTAATTATATAATAACTATGAAAACAGGTGGCGTTGTCTTCTATACTGTTGAAGGGTCAAGTACCGCTTCAATGTTGGTTTTGTTCCCCTCCCCAGCCAATAGTTATATTTTAACATGAGACCATATGGAGCGTGCCCTTCCCTGAATTCATTTGCTCCCGTCCATTAGCTTCGCGCGCGTGTGCCCTTCAATAATTTTCAGAAATAAACATTCGTGTATGCAACTATGTTGATGTGAATATTACCATGGTAGATACGTCACTAACAGCACAGACATAGTCGTAACGTAAGCATACTATTTCATATTCCTGTTGCAGATAATTTCTTCAGCATTGCGTGCTGCGATAAAATTGGATATAACAGACATACACAATTATCGGCATGCTTTTATCATGTATCGGCAATCGCGTACTTGCATTTGTATTGGCGCTGTCTATGTGCGACGAAGGAGTTAATCTGGCGTATGGAAGTGTCAGCGAATCTTCCTTACCTCGATACGAGCATCCGGCAATTTCCGCACAGCTGGTTGCATGCTCCTTAAATCGGCGGTCTAAAATTGTCCCCGACACCAAAATGCAAATATATTCTACGATCGGCCCAGAAAAAGAAAACAACACCAGACGACGCCGGCGACCTGAGCACCCAAACGACCGCGGCTGGTGTCGTTAGAGCCGAACTTGTGCGCCCGTCCGCAGGAACAGCCCCGAGGGCGCATCACAATTAGCATAACGCCGCCGCGGGAGAAGACGCGCGACGTTCGCGTCCCGGGAGACCGCCGCCGGCGGGCCCGCCAGCGCCGTCCGCTCCGCACCTCTCGCGGTGGGCGGAGCCCAGTGTAAAATAATTGGCCATGTGGCCTGGAAATTCACAGTTAATGGAATTGTGCTATTTCATCCTTGTCTTAGGTTTTTACCATTTTGCCACATGATGTGTGGGCAGTCATTATACACACGACTGCTAAAAAATGTAAAATGCATGTGACTGAAGTGAAATATGTGTATTACAACAGCATTCTGTTTTTTTTAATCCTTAAGTGGCGATCCTTTATTTTCTTCCAATCTTTCACTATTCCCAAGCAACTTCTTTCTTCATCCACACAGTTAGTGGTGCAGTAATTTTACGACACTGGCGGAGCCACGCGGGTGACGCACCCGCCCCGCACTGCCGCGGCTGCCTGGTCGGTGGTCTGCGTCTCTGCAGACCGAGATCGTGCCGGTCCCACCGCGTCACCGGGCACGCCGCGGCGGGTGCGGTGTGGACGACAGTGTTAAAATATTGCTTTTTCGTTAGGTGTGAGATGTCGACACGAACACAATAGGCTGTTGAAATTTGTCGTCAAAGTATTATCATTTCAAGTGCCTTTGATGTTGTTCAGACTTAAATTTGAACCAATGTTTGTACCTTCGTCATTTGTTTTGATATTAAAATGTTATGAAGAGCTATGCTTGGGATAGCGAGAGAAGAAGTAATCTATACACTGGTGATGTATGCCATATCGCATTGTTAATGATCCATTTTCTTAAAATTGCATTGCGGAATATTCGTGTACCACCACCCCTTATCGAGTGCGTTATCATGCTACTAAACAAACGTGGTAATGTTAGAAAGGAGACACTTCATAATAACACATCAAGAAGCTTGATGTCTATTCTTCTTGGAGCAGGATGTCGATTGAGTGTTCAGAAAGCGGTAAATTCCACCCTATTTTGCGAATAATTTAACAGTGGTGGACGAGATGTGGAACGCGGAGTGTTGAACAACGCGGCGATGTGGACGAGGTGGGGTGTTTCGAGACGAAGCCTCAGTTCCTCGTCCGCCAACATTTTTCTTCTTTTGTCGGCCTTCAGCTTCAATTGCAGGGCTATTTTAGAATGACGAAGAGGACAGGTATTGTCTCCTTTTGCCGCCTCTGTCACTCAAAGTTGCGCATTTTGGAAGGCCGACTCATCAGCATCACCGCCGACGCACTGCTGCCGAAAACTGTAGCTCATCTCTCATCTAAATAAATAAACTAACTTGGCGCCATTGGAACATTCCCATTCTGATGGCGCGACACAGGGTCGGTCCGTTACCGGCCGACACATGGACCATTGTCCCGGGCCCAGTCACCGCGCCGGCGGCCGTGTCGAAACAATGGGACTGTTCTCAATACCGGCGCATGTATAATGCTGGCGACGTCTATCGGCCGGCCACCTATCCATTGGGATATCTACCGGGCACCTATCCGTCTGGACGATCCTTATATCGGAACATCTACCGGCTACCTATCTGTTGGAACGATCCTTCTATCGGAACATCTACCGGTCACCTATCCATCGAGTCTATCGGAATATCTACCGGTCACCTATCCGTCGAGACGTACCATCCATCGAAACATCTACCGGTCACCTATCCATCGAGACGGTTCATCTACCGAAACATCTACCGGCTACCTATCCGTCAGGACGGTCCTTCTATCGGAACATCTACCGGTCACCTATCCATCGAGTCTATCGGAATATCTACCGGTCACCTATCCGTCGAGACGGCTCATCTACCGAAACATCTACCGGCTACCTATCCGTCGGGACGGTCCTTCTATCGAAACATCTACCGGTCACCTATCCATCGGGACGTGCCATCCATCGAAACGTCTACCGACCACCTATCCGTCGGGACGGTCTGTTTATCGGAACATTTTCCGAGCGATCATCGCTGATCTACTGAACGGATTGTCGGTGGTCCACCGAACAATCTGTTGCACAATTTGCATACAATCATACAACTAGTCGAGCACACACTGCAAGCAGACGCCTGGCGAAGCTGGCGCGGAAATGATAAAGTTGAGCACGACTCGCCCCGTTTTGCATCGAATATCTCACCAACGTCACAAGTATGTGAAAACTATGCGTGTACACAAGCATGCGAAAAGTATGCGAATCGCAAACCCGGGCAAATATGTCCACAAAGCGTGACGCATCCCGAAAGAGCCAACAATATAAAACACGCCGCAGCAGTTCGAAACTCCCAAACTTCGCCGCTTTTGTCTGCCATCGTCGAACACAAACACCAAATCCTGCCATCCGGACGGCGCCACCTTTCACAGGCTCCGTCAGCAGGTGGTTCTTTTTCATCGCTGACCTTCTATTGACCGGCAGCGGGAGCGCGCGTACCGCGGCCGGCGGCGAGCGCTGCCGATATTGGCATTTGCCGCCGTGGGGTGTGGGGGGGGGGGGGTAAGGGGACCATTGTGACGCGCGCCACGCGCCGCCTGCACTTCACTCTCCGGTCCGCCCGCGATGCCGGCCGAATTTGATCGCCGGCAAAAAGGTCAGCCAACCTCCGGCAACCTGAAGCCGACACAGAGTCGCGGTGGTGGCAGCATGAGCCGGCCCAGCAGGCGCCAACGGCCGGCCGACCTAGGAGGCGAGCAGAGGTACCTCTTTTACCTTGACATAGAGACATAGACATAGTCTATATGTCTCTACGTAAACATCTATGCCACGTAGCATCTCGTAGCGTATGGGCGCAGGATGACCACTGGCAGCTTAAGCGCCATTAAGCTCAAATAAACAAACATCTCGTAGCGTCCCTATGCTCGCTCACCTCTGATGCCACTGGGTGTTCGAGTATGACTATATCACCTACCATCACTTATACCTCTTGTCTTTCATCATCACTTGATATCTCTCACATCCCGCACGGGCTGTGGACATACTCATCTCGCGTATCACAGGACTTCGGGGCTGCCAGTCTCCGACGTCGGCGGGGCCCACCCGGGCCATCTCTGAAATCAGCATGCTCGTGTGCGCCGACCTCTGACATGAGTGGGAATATTTCCGGCATCCATCTATCCATCTATGTCACTGCGGACCTGTGCCTATCCATCCATCTCAGACCCCGAGGGGACGAGTAGCCTAATGGTAAGTTGCTCGTCTCACAATCGAAAGGTTGTCGGTTCGAGTTTCACCTGTCGCTACTCTTCGCCCGCGACCAATCGGCGTGAGAGATTGGCGACGCTACATGACTCAACGGTCGGTGTGTCGTAAAAACCAATAACCATCTCAGGCCCCGAGACCCGGGAATCTCCCTCCACGAAAACGAATACAGAATATCGAGCTGCAGGCTCCTGCCGAGAGGCTTTGGAGATTGCGAAACGTGCGCGGATAAGTCCCCACGCCAGCCTAGTCGGCTTACGCGGAAACAGTGGCTATGACGAATGGGACGTCCTTTGCTGAATAATCAAGTAGCGGGGGAAACATACTAAAGAACTACAGTAGTGGCCGCAACGCTCAATTCCAGCACGACACGTGAGATTAGTTTCGGCCCACCTCCGGCTCGGTGGGTGAAACCCGCGCTCTTTTACGACGCATTCGATTGCTAGGTCACACCGTCGCCGACCTTTCACGCCGGCTGGCCGCGAGTGGACGCAGCAATCCCGCCGGTTGCGGGGTTCGAACCCACGATCTTGCGATCAAGAGTCCGACTGAGTCCCCTACTGACTGAGCTACCCCCCCCCCACTCTGAGTCGTCACAGTAGCGATGACGCAACGGCGTGGCAATTGCGACGCTAATGGCCAGCGAGCTAATGACCTCCCAGTTAAGTGGGTCGAAAATAACGAGCCACGGGATGCGTGAACACCAAGGAGATTGGAGACCTCGCACTTGCCACACGACTATCAGTACGTCGCATTTTCTTCGACAGGGACGACATAGCTGATGCAAATGATTCAGTTATAAGATCGTCAATGAAGTGAGATAATAAACCGATGTGTGACAGGTCATCAACAAGGTCATCTGTCACCACTGCAAACAAGGCAATGCTCAAAATAGTTCGATGAACACCGTTCACCTTAGTGTAAAAATATTCGACACAACAGTTCCCACCCTGTCGCGAAGTGTCCTTTCAGTCAGCCAATTATTTTTTTAAGTACGGATACTGCCGCGCACACCGGCCTGTCAAGACTTCACAAGTATAACGTGTCTTCATGTGGTACCGCAGACACCCTGGATGTCGAAAAAAATGTCTACGCGCCCATTTCCTGCAAAGCCGGCTCTAATTACTGCGTCTAATTGTAAAACATGGTCGTTTGCAGAGCGGAATGGTAGAAGGTCGGCGTTACACTTCATCCCCCCCCACGACCTGTTAGTGATGTCAGGAAAACCGGTCCACCAAAAGCATACCAGATAATCCAGTACCAGCAGGTCTGCTAAACTGCTGCGTGTGCTGGCTCTCAGCCAGAAGGCCCGCCAGAAGCAGTGGCAGTAAGACGGCCAGCCACCAGGGGGAGCGCGGTTAACGTGATACAAAGGAGGGGAGGGGAGGGATATCCGATGCCATAGAAGGCAGATTTGAGTTATTTGAGATTAAGGGCGCATCGACCGCGTCGGTTATGCAGATGATTGTGCTCGATGGCTTTCTATGGGAGATTATAAAAATAGACCCATAGGGAGATTATCAAAGCAGACCCATAGGGGGATCATAAAAGTAGATGCCAGATGGAGAGTGTGTGGATATTTCCTCATGTAGATTCTCTCGCAAGCAATTCCTGCGCTATTGACCAGCAGAGCTAGATGCAGTAGCATGAAAACACACCGCCAATCTGGGCAACAATCGCTGGGAGCCCAGGT
Source organism: Imbricaverruca yamaguchii (assembly GCA_034440575.1). Lineage (NCBI taxonomy): Eukaryota > Metazoa > Arthropoda > Thecostraca > Neoverrucidae > Imbricaverruca > Imbricaverruca yamaguchii. The sequence goes on along the minus strand of JAOTOL010001166.1, from coordinate 228,110 downwards.
TGGCGACGGCAATAAATTAACCTAACCTGACCTGACCTGACCTAACCTAACCTGACCTGACCTGACCTGACCTAACCTAACCTGACCTGACCTAACCCAACCCAACCCAACCCAACCCAACCCAACCTAACCTAACCTAACCCACCGCCAAATCTGAACAGAAACCCACCGCCAATCTGCGACGAAACCCACCGCCAGCCCCGTCCGGCGGCCGAGCGTGCAGCGCCCGTCACGCGGCCGGCTCGTTCCGTCTCGGACGAGCGCGTGCGCCGGGTGCGGCTCGTCCCGCCGGCGGATGCGCCTCGACGGCGCGAGCCGAGCCCGCCCACGGCGCGCGCGCGCCAGCTTCCCGCCACAGGGGCGGCGGCGACGCCGGCGGAGCGACGACCCCATTCGTCGAGATGCCCCCGCCACCGCCGCTTTCCGCTCCGGTCGGCGCGTAGCGTGCGCCGGCCGCACAATGGTCGCGACGCCGTGCAGTGTTCACCGCCGGCGGCGGCCGTGCGGACAGCGGAAAAACACCACCTGGTCCGTACGGTCATCCAATGAAGCACTCGGCAGCCGTGTAGCAGGCGGCGGCAGCTGCTCGGAACAGACTTCGTACAGGCCCATCAGCGGTCGTGTCATTAACTGCATGACAGTGTGACTTCTTTCAGACTGCTACGGTGGGGCTGCTGCAGCAAAGTGCACTCATTGGACCTTCGTGTCTGGACTGGAATAGGCAAGCCCAGTGCAGAAAATGTCAAGCTCCGAAATACCGCCATCAGGAATGGAGGATGGTGTACTTTGCTCTCGCCAGCGACGCGTTAATTGGCGTACTAATCCTGCCATTCGGCACTGCACTTACGATTTCAGTGCCTACTTGATAAAAACAAACGTAAGTGTGGCATGAAACATTTCCTCAGAATACTCCAATTCTTTATAAACATAAAAGAGTCACATAAATATGTAAACACCGGGCCTTTTCCGTGGGTGAAGCCATGAGGTAGACACAGCAGCCGCCACACCAAAAATGCTGGTGTGGCATGTCACACCAATATGTTGAGGCTAACAAGGAGCTATTGCATCCCCGAAAGCTCAAGACGATTTTGGGCGCATCACGCCCGCTCTCCCCCCCCTACCCTCTCAAAACATGCTGTCCTTCGTTGACTTCAAGAACATCCAATACCCTGATTCGGGCTCAATTTTTTCGACACGAACTTTATTTGCCACACCAATTTTTGTTTTCAGGTTCACGCCGCTGATGACAGCTTTATTTTTGTTTTCAGTTCATTTGATACTGGTAATGTGACACGAAACTCTGAAAATTTAGCCGTCAATCTATGGTTTCCAAGACATGAAGGGGCTTATATCATGCAACACTTGTGGGAAACGCTCACTTATTATTTATTTATTGTCTCTACGCTGAGACGCTGATGGGAATTTGCGACGGGAAATTGTGCGCGTTCCTTCGTATTTACACAGGCTTCCATTCGCCAACATCTTGTTTCCTTCAGGACGATAATGTTCATCATCTCGGTACACTCTACCTGAAAACTTTATCCCCGGTTAGCCGAACACCGATCCCAGCACTTCAGTTAGTCAGTAGGATTAATTAATTACCTGGCGCTAATTAATCCCGCGGATTCCTCGCCAGTCACCAGATGCACATAACCCGGCGCGGCTGACACCAGCGTTGCCGTGGCGACGCCAGTGCAGGCGGAGACTGGTCTGTCGTGACGATGCATAACGGGACCGGAGTCGGTGTCGGCCGTCCTTTGACAACCACGGCGCAGCAGAGCCCCCTCCCCCTCTCCCCGGTGCAGCCCTGCGACTACCGCCGTGAGTGAGAAGGAAACAGCTGCCGTTGGTGGCCGCTGATATGGTGACCGGTGGTCGCTGTTAGTGGCAGAAGGTGGTTGCTGTTGTGTACAGGCGTGACTGGAGATCCCGGGTGGGTCTGATCCGGATCCCTCTCCAGTGTGGTGTCCTGCTAATGTTCAGCTGTCATTTTCCTCGTCTAAGCCGAACATTTCTGGAACCTGACCCACGGTCTGGTGAGAGCCTCGTGTTGTGGCCGTTGCTACGGTTACGAGTAGCTCGCCGTGCGCGAACATGATGGATACGACATCGCTTGTCAGCAGAACATGATCTTTTCTCAGGCGGCACACATCACATTTGTCTGGTGAACCGAGCTCACGACGCACGCATTCTGGGAAGGTGACAGCTGAGTCACATGCCCAGAAACCAGGACACGTGAGTGGCCTCTGAACAACACAGCGAAAAAATCGAACGAGAACTACAGCTCTGGGAATCCTTCCAAGGTCAAGCTCGTCGGGGAGTGGTGTCACCGCATCCAAAGCGACGTGCCGCCGCGACACTGAGGTGGGACTTGCTGCATGCTGTGGCGCCTTCTCCTCAGGCGAATCGCACGGCCTGCTCAGCATTGGTTGGGCGGTTGATTGATTGACTGATTATTTGGGCTTAAGGGCGCATCAACTGCTACTGGTTATGTAGCGCCCATGGTTGGGCGGTGAAGAAGAAGAAGAACCTTTGGTTCTTTGCGACGCATGCAACCGCTAGGTCATATAGCGTCGCCAACCTCTCACGCCGATTAGTCGCGAGCGAAGAGTAGCGGCAGGTGAGACTCGAGCCCACAATCTCTCGATTGTGAGACGGGCAGCTTACTCCCAGACTGCCCGTCCCCCTCTGCTGAGGGATTTCACTGGAGGGGAGACTGGGGATGTCCAGTGGCGAATGCGGGACTACCATCTGAGCCAATCAGAAGAATGATCGTCAGTCTTTGTACAACGCATTCGACTGCCGGGGCAAACAGCGTCGCCAACTTCTCACGCCGATCAGTCGCTACGTAGGTCTTAGGAGTCGCCCGAGTACGGATGGACTCGGTAACTTCGCCCTAATGTAGAGCATAAAATTATAGCCCACAGTATTGCGATCAAGAGCCGAGCGCCCCACCGATCGGGCTACCGATCTCTCCCTCTGTAGTGCTAACGAGATGGAGGAATGGCCACTGCCGGCAGGGGGAGGGAGACGCAACTGACAACACCCAACCGACATGCTGATGATGATTATTGGGTTTTTAGGGTGCGTCAACCCCATTTGGTTATATTGCACCCATAACAAGGTTGCCTAAACACGCGTTATAATGTCACATACGAATACAAAACGGCGGTAGCTATTAAGGCACTTGCTATAAGATCTGAGGAAGCAATCGACATGCGATAGGTTTATGAATAATGCGATGCGATCGACATTATTCCAATCGACAGGTCGTGTGGTGCCCATATGCCACCAGTCAGACTCCAGACGATATCCGAGCCAGACCGCAACTGCCCGTGCCCGTGCCCCCAGCCCGCCCGGGAACATCTAGGTCAGCGCCATGATGTTGCAAGGCGCTGCAGCGTAACGACCAATTTGACACCGGCACGTGGGCGATCCGGGCACTGCCAAACAAATAACACTCTACCGAGCCGGCAGCCAGACGTGTGCGGTTCTGGCGTCAACAGCCGGCGGCCTGAGCACCGCCTCGATCTGCACAGGCCGACATACATTTTGCAAACACTTTTCAGAATTCGAATTACGGTGTCCGGTAGAAAACGCAATGGCTGTGAAGCACCGCACCTGCCAAATCACCACCTGACAATGTCAGAGCAGTTTGAAAACCTCCATTCTCAGAGAAGTTTGGAAACCTCCATTGTGAAGCGTGGTATGTCGCCCAGCACAATCTCCTCTAAATACGGATGAAGCTCCCTCTCCCCATGCAAATAGTAGCCGTAATTAAGTGCACGTTTTGCTCGCACCTATTTCAATGTCACCAGACTTATTGCCATTCCTGCAGTTGGGAACGCCCAAAAATGCGACCTAATGATGATACGGTTGGGGCCGTGCCCCATGTAAAAGTTGACTGTCCATATTCGAAGAAAATCGAGATGCTTTGCATTGTTTAATTAGCTAGCTGCTTCCAGCTGACTACAGCTCAAACGTTCGGTGTATTCTAGATTACTGTTCAGCGATCGGGCTGGGGCAGCCAAAAGCCATCAAGTTCGTATGGAGAGGGTGAAGCACTGCGATGGCTCGCTCATTACACGGAACCAGGCTGTCACTCTCTGGATTATGAGCATCCGCAGGCATTTGACCATCTCCAGTTTGTTATACGCGAGACGCGTACGGTCCGATGCTGATTCGCATGCAAGTGACAGGGTTCATCGCTGAATTTCACCTTCTTGGGCCCTGTTCTGTTCATGTGCGATCCAGAAACGAGCATTGGGTTCTTTAAGGACGCATTCAACCGCCGGGTCATATAGCGTCGTCAACCTCTCACGCCGATTGGTCGCGGGTGGACTCGGTAAATGCAATCGGCTGTGAGATTCGAACCCACAATCTTGCGATTAAGAGTCCGACGCTCTACCAACTGAGCTGCCGCGAACCAGAACCGCCAGGGTAACTCGGCCCACAGTTATTCATATGTCATTTGGGTGGGTAAACAGTGATGCAGCTGGCGTCTTTGTGCACGCGCCTCGCAGGTAAAAAAAAATATCCATGTGCTTTGTCACCAACGACATACATTTTCTGTGGCTCAATAGGCCGACTGAAGCGGTGGGCCGCCGCTTATGTTGCGACTTTGAGAGGCTCTTTTAAATTGCACATATTTTGCACACCTGCCCGGTATCATTCATTCATCATTCATTGACACCTGCCCGGTGTCATTAATGTGCTAGTGGCGTGGGCTAATTTTCATAGGACGTCACCTATAATTGGGACATTGCCTGTGGGTGGTTAATAACAGGGGTGGATACAAAGGAGGCACTGGGAGCATGTACCCCCACCCCCATGGAAAGATGATGTCCCCTTGGCCGAGAAAGAAGCTCCTTCAAGAAGACTCTGGTACCTCCTCCTCCCCCTCCCCGTTCAACAATTTGTTTCAGCCAGTCGCCTTTTATAAAAGAAAAGACCCACTTCAGTACGCTCAAGTGCACCCGTCCCCCGCATTCTTCTGTCGAAGGCGCCCCTTCAAGGATATGTGCCCCTCCTCATGATAATTCCTAGATCCATTCCTGGCTAATAAACGATATGCGACATACGCTATACCAGGGCCACTATGGCCGCTGACGTCATGTCAGCGTCCGGTCCCTGGCAACCCAGCTGACCCCTGACGTGAAATGTCAGCCGCCAGTCGCTGGCAGCCCAGCTTTTCACCGCAAAACGTGCCGCCACGCAACGCCGCACTCTATTCAAGTCTTCATCTCATCAGAATTGTTCCCGTCGCACCGCCTTGGCCTGCGCCGGCACTGCTGCCGGTTTTGCCAGCGCTCGCAGCGCCGACAGCGCCGACAGGGTGCAGTCGCGGTCGGAAAACCACCGACAATGTGTCGTCAGCTGCCGTCGAATCCGGCGGGAGAGCACGCCGGCCGTCCAGCTGCCACTCTCGGGCGTCACAGATGTCTGCTGCAGGAGCAGCGGGCGTACTCTCGGGCGTCACAGATGTCTGCCGCAGGAGCAGCGGGCGTACTCTCGGGCGTCACAGATATCTGCTGCAGGAGCAGCGGGCGTACTCTCGGGCGTCACAGATATCTGCTGCAGGAGCAGCGGGCGTACTCTCGGGCGTCACAGATGTCTGCCGCAGGAGCAGCGGGCGTACTCTCGGGCGTCACAGATATCTGCTGCAGGAGCAGCGGGCGTACTCTCGGGCGTCACAGATATCTGCTGCAGGAGCAGCGGGCGTACTCTCGGGCGTCACAGATGTCTGCCGCAGGAGCAGCGGGCGTACTCTCGGGCGTCACAGATATCTGCTGCAGGAGCAGCGGGCGTACTCTCGGGCGTCACAGATATCTGCTGCAGGAGCAGCGGGCGTACTCTCGGGCGTCACAGATATCTGCTGCAGGAGCAGCGGGCGTACTCTCGGGCGTCACAGATATCTGCTGCAGGAGCAGCGGGCGTACTCTCGGGCGTCACAGATGTCTGCCGCAGGAGCAGCGGGCGTGTCTTCAGGACGAGAACAGATCAATTCAACGATTGGTGTTTATCGGCTGAATGCGGTGGGTCGGGTGTGACCGCCGCACTCCCCCCTCCTCCGACCAAATACGAGTCTTGTAACACGAGCACCGTCTTCCCCATCATCAGCTCTATCACTTTCACCGCCTCTCTAGACCAACATTTCTCATGGTAATCAATGGTTTTGTGATGATTTCGTCCGTACTCACCGGATCCGTTCGAAGTAAGTAATGCAAAATGGAAATATGTCTGGCTATTTCTCCTTTGACTAGGGCACTCTTTCTTCATACCACCAAATGCAGCTCGCGGTTCCCGACTAACAACACAGCTGACACTAATCCATCGCCCATGCACACGACAGCGCGAGAACACTCTCCTTGAGGTGCAAACTATAAAACCTCCACCTTCGATGGAAGTTTCATCAACTCCCGTCACACCATTTTTGGTGCGACGGGAGTTTGATGGTACACCATTACAAAAATGGTGTAAAAATGTCACACCATTTTTGGTACGACGGGAGTCAATGTTAACGAATCGCTCTGATGCGTATGGTCGCGTTTGCGCCATCTATGTGACAGCAACGCGCATGTGTGCACTAATGCTGTGGCGCCTCCAACGCCTGTGCAGGTGCAAGATTCCACATGCTGAGCGACTTCACTGTGCAGAATGGTGTTTGGATGTCCACGTACCTCCTCACCCATGCTCTCCATCCATGGCCGTATGGGTACGGTTGTCGAAAACTTTGGCGCAGGATGGGGAGCAACCGCAGTAAATTGACCTGACCTGACTCGACTGGAACATTCGGCTAACAGGATGTCGGCAGGCCGCAGTTTGTCGCCATATTTATGAGCACGGTGGCCAGTCTCGAGACTCAAGTGATCCACTATCGTCACGATAAAAGGGCACTGTCGGTGGTCAGTGAAGGAGAATAATGCTCATTACTCTGCAATTACACACCGGGGTGAGGTATTGCGACACTCCGAATGGCAGGGGACGGCTGCAAATGAAGTGGCAGGTGGCGCATTAAGTGGGTGGTTCGCGGGTTATCAAAAGCTCTTTGTGGCGGCTGGCATCCAAATCACCTCGCCTCGACAGGTCGCCTCGCCGTATCGCCTCGCCTTATCGTCTCCCCTTTGTCTTCTCGCCGTGTCGCCTCTCCTTGTCTCATCGCCTTATCTCCTGGCCTAGTCTCCTACCCTTGTCTCCTCGCTCTGTCTCCTCGCTCTGTATCTTCGCCCTGTCTCCTCGCCCTGTCTCCTGGCCTAGTCTCCTACCCTTGTATCCTAGCCCTGTCTCCTCGTCTTGTCTCCTCGCCCTGTCTCCTCGCCCTGTCTCCTCGCCCTGTCTCCTCGCCCTGTCTCCTCGCTCTGTCTCCTCGCTCTGTCTCCTCGTCTTGTATCCTCATCTTGTATCCTCGTCGTATCGCCTTGTCGCATCGCCCGTGCCAATACGGCCGAGTTGGAGCTGCGCCGTATCGCTTCCGACGCTCTCTGCCAAACAGCCGTCGAACCGCTGAAGCGGCCCTCGAGGCTGCTGGAGAGGCATCTTTCGCCGGCTTACGGCGAGAGGCCAGCTGGACGCCGCCGGCGCTCCGAAGTGGCAGGCACCGGCCAAATCACGTAATTCAAGTTCAAATCAAGTTCCCAGTAATTCAAGAGGCTCTTCTAGAGCGATAAGCTCGCAAGTGGCCGGCGGGGAGCTTCAAACGCAGACCTTCGCAGGGGTGAAGACTGGACTCGACTGTGGAACGGCACGATGGATCCCGGCCAGGAGCGGACCCAGGAATTTGCAAGGGGTACTCGTCTGGAGGGGAGCCGTTTCCTCGGAGGGGCGGCATCGCGAAAGTCCATCGAGGGCGCCTTCGGTAGAATAATTTGATCAAAGGGGAAGGGGGAGGGATGCAATCAACGGTTCAGCGCGGTCGGAAGTGCCACCGGGTCAACTCGGACGTCTTCGTCGTGTCGACCAAGCGGCGTTCACGATGTTCAACGCTGGGTGCCAACAGCTGTTGCGATCAATGACGGATGCTAATACCGGGGGGGGTGCGGATGAGTGGGGAAGTGATTTGTATTGTTGGTTATTGTTTTTACGACACGTCGACCGTTCAGTCATGTAGCGCCGCCAATCTCTCACGCCGATTGGTCGCGGGCGAAGAGTAGCGACAGGCGGGACTCGAACCCACAACCTTTCGATTGTGAGACGAGCAACTTACCCCTGGACCACTCGTCCCTGGAAGTGATTTTTAGAGGCGTGCCGGACCATAAGGTTATTTGCGCCGCCTTTTCGGATGAGTTCTCCCGCGGCGTTTAAATGCCAGGTGTGGCGTGCAAATATGACTTACAGCACAGACAGATGAGCGGACACGGCTTAACGAACCGACACCTGGATTTTGAGAAACGTTGCTGGTTTGGGTACATCAGGTGGTTATCAGCATAATGTCTGTGCATACTGAGCACATAGAAACGAAGGCTTGAGCTTGAGGGCTTTCAAAGCGTCAGAAGGTGCAAAACAGTTGGAAAACGTCAGTGGTGTGCGGAGCCAAATGGTCGTCCGACTTCTGACGTGACGTATCTGAACCACAGGCCCCGATTCACCCGTACGTCGCTCTTGGAACTGACCTCTGACGTGATAGTCTGACCAGCCCACCCGTACGTCCCTCTGGAACTAACTTCTGACCTAACCTAGCCCATCCGGACACAGCGCTTATCCACCCGTACGTCCCTCTAAAACTGACCTCTGACCTAACCTAGCCTATCTGGACCCGAGCGCTTATCCACCCGTACGTCCCTCTAAAACTGGGATCTGACACAAACTATCCTAGCTAGGCCCGAGCCCTGATCCACCCGTGCGTGCCTCTCACCCCCTGTCCCTGTCCGTCCGTGTTCGGACGGACGCCCTGTCCGTGTTCGGACTCAACATCACCTGCGACCGTGCCCCACCTGAGCCCCGGGCGCGATTCACTCCACCATCAGACGCATCGGGAGCTGCGCCCGGACCGGCCCGGCTCTGACCCACGGCCCGGCCCGGCGACTGTGTGCGCAGGTCGTGTCCTGACCGGCCCGCATCCGATCCGCGGCGCACTGGCCCGCTCCTGGAACACCCAGGTCCCGCGTTCACCTGCGGCGCCGCCGTTCAGGCGGCCGCTCAACGTCTGGACGACCGGATCCGCGGAGGAATTTCGCGGAAGCGGCAATCCGGTGTCATCGTAAATATTGCTGAAGCTTGGGCCAGACGTCTGCTGCCGTGGATTGCCTGCTGTTTTGTACGCGTCACGTGTCACAAGCGACAGACAAAGTTTTGCAAGACACAGTTTTACAAGACACGGTAAAAGGCGCAGTTCTGCTGTGTGAGAAAACACTAGGTGAGGAACTACTCCAATTAAAAAGCGAGTGAATGGATGTGTAGAAAATGGCAGAGGGAATTGCCAGACGCCTTGTGTTGTGTGTGGGTGTGTGTGATCTCTAGTGGTGATAACGCCGTTGGTTAAAAATTTTTCACTCAGTCTAATTTCATTATAATTCATAAATGTGGCATCGTCGTCCCTTTCTGCTCAAATTAACGACGTTAGCGTTCGCATGTGCTACCCTACCGATGTGGTTCTCTAGTTTATATTTCAGCCTTCATCTCATGTACATTGTTCCAGTGTGGTCACATTTCAGCTCACGAATGCGTAGACTATTTCTATTTCAGCCTTCATCTCATTTACAATGTCCCAGTGTGGTCACATTTCAGCTCACGAATGCGTAGACTATTTCTATTTCAGCCTTCATCTCATTTACATTGTCCCAGTGTGGTCACATTTCAGCTCACAAATGCGTAGACTATTTCTATTTCAGCCTTCATCTCATTTACATTCTCCCAGTGTGGTCACATTTCAGCTCACAGAATGCGTATACTATTTCTATTTCAGCCTTCATCTCATTTACAATGTCCCAGTGTGGTCACATTTCAGCTCACAAATGCGTAGACTATTTCTATTTCGAGCCTTCATCTCATTAATTACACATTGTCCCAGTGTGGTCACATTTCAGCTCACGAATGCGTAGACTATTTCTATTTCGGCCTTCATCTCATTTACATTCTCCCAGTGTGGTCACCATTCAGCTGACGCACGTGTCGACTCGCCGCGGCGCGAACTAAATCAATTACTCCACCATTGATGCCCGTCCTGACAACCTGATCTCCCATTGGTGATGTCAGTTTTGACAGCCTTCGCCTGAAATGGCGGAGCTAGTCGTAGCCACCTCATCATCAGTGATGTCAATTCTTTCTATCCGCATCACCTCCACTGTGGTTCCCTTCCTGTGGTTAACGATCACCCAGCCATTATTTGTCTGATATACACACCAGCATTCGTGCAAAAATTGAAGGAGGTTTACACCCACCTTCTGCGCTAGGAATGACGAAAGAAATATGCATATTTTTCGAAGCTCACTTTCACGTGTCGGCAGCTTCACAGGTTCGTCCCATCTTCATATTCTCCATATCCCATCCCCATATTCTACTAGTTAATTTCTCATTTTCCACATTCAGTCTGAAAATGTCTCGAAAATATGGACCTGGACCCCTGGCTTCGTGAGACTTCGGTTGGTTATTGGTTTTACGACACATCGACCGTTGAGTCGTGTAGCGTCGCCAATCTCTCGCGCCAATTGGTCGCGGACGAAGAGTGGCGACAGGTGAGACTCGAACCCACAACCTTTCGCTTGTGAGACGAGCAACTTATCCCTAGACTACTCGTCCCCACCTTTCCATCTTCGTCAGTTTGGCGACGGAGCAGTCCCCCCCCCCTGATCCGCCAGCGGTGTCCGCCCAGAAGTAGTATCGCCGCTGCGACGCCGAACCGGGCTGAGTTCGGAACTCCGAAGAACTGGAGCAGCGGGGAGCCGTACCGGACGGCAGGTCAGAGGTCGCCGTCGGTCCGGCCGGCGGGTCGAAGGTCATCGGCGCGCCGGCCGCCGGCGTTCGCCACGCAGGCGGCGCACCGTTGTGCGACAATCTCGCCATCAAAATAGGACGCCCGTGCGGCGTACAGCATGCGGTGCGCGACCGAGGGGGTCAGACGCCCTGATCCGCCCCAGGCTGGTGAGCTCGCCCCGACGAATCCCCAAACTATTTCCGGTACAACTACACCCGATGGGCAGGACTCCAGCACGCGGTTGGTAATACGCCTAATAAGCAATCCCTCCGAGCCATCGGCTCGGCCTGGTGCTGGGCGCGGGGGGAGGCGGAAAAAGAGAAATACGATACAAGTAATGGGGACATAGAGCGAGGAAACAGAGGATAAAGATGCTCGGATCATTTTACGATGCACTTGGTCGTGTGGATGGCATGTGGTCGTCATTCTTGTCTCATGCAGAACAGCCATGAAGATGTCCAAGATTTCCAGCACCCCGCACGACTCAGGGACGACCGGAACGGCAGAGATGCGCAGAGGTAACGCTCTGGGCTGGAGGAGGCTCTTTCGGCGCTGCCATATCGTGGACATTCTCCAGACTTTGGCAAAATCGGCTCAGATCTAAGGATCGTGCGATCTGCGCCGGGATATTTGAACAGTCTTGCATTTTGGTCACTTATCCTTGTTATTATTGTTTTTGAGAACGAGCATGTCAACCCAGCTCCCGGTCTTTGTCTTAAGTGCCTTTTTTACTTTTACATGGAGTAACGTTCTGTTTATAGCATATATTGCACCTATTACATTTACATATAGCTACTGGATATTCTATCACGGTCTTGGTTCCAACGACCCTAATCAAAGGGCGTGGACTCGAAGAAATAATGCAATAATACGTACATAACAATAAATGTATTAAATGCATGCACTAAATATCTCAAACACGATAAAATAGTATTAATATACTAATAAATATCGTAATAATCTAATAAATATGTCAATGTATATGTATATGTAAATCCGTAAATAAATGAATAAGTAAACACACAAAATATGACGACACTACATTATTCACAATATAGTATTATATAGTATTATATAGTATAGTATATAGTAATATAGTATTATCTGCCACCAGCCGTGCGGCGGAGCCCAGTGGACTCCCACACGCACTCCCGCGGCACCTGGGATATAAACCCGCGAAATTAGCTATCACGACGGTGGCAGGGCCGGAAAACCCTGCGCTGAAGTCACGCGCCACAAACGACGCAGTCACCTCGGCTGCAGCGCATCGTAAAGGCGTAGGGTCTTCGAGATACGTGACGTGATACGTGGCACGAGGATAATCACGTGTCCTTGCACAGCTTCAATGGGAGTTGAGAACGCTTAACTGTGATCTTCGGATTTCGGGAACGGTGGCGCCGAAAATGGAAGGAGTTTGGGAAACTCAGCCTGTCCTCAGAGGTAATGCTGGTCTAGTTAGATGATGAGCTCTAGGGCGCATCAACAGCAACACCATCAAGTCTCTCCATGTCGGCGACCAGATAACTTACATGCGACCGTTCCCTGAGGGAGGGGCAGGCTTCGCGGAGGCTAGGTTTTTGGGAAAGATTGGACTGAATTGCGTGGTGCATCAAAATGTCGGACTTATACTACCACAGTCGGAAGAAAAAGAAGAAGAAAATATATATATACATATATATAAATATATATATATATATATATATATATATATATATATATATATATATATATATATATATATATATATATATATATATATATATATATATATATTACAATGGTGAGGCAATATTTTAGCCACCGTTTAAGCAGTCATAAGTTGAATATCGCCGACGTTTGCTTGCGCCCATATTGCGCTACGCAGACGAAAACACCGATGAAAACGCAAATCAAAACGTCAATGAAAATTCCGATGAAAACACCATTGAACTCGCGAGAGCCCCGCGCACGTGCGCGTGCCTGTCGTCGAAACGGCAGCAGCAGCGGAGACGGGCGCGACTGCGCGGCATCGGTCTGCGTCGAGCGCGCACAGCCGCGTCAGCTGACTGCCGCCCCGGCGGACGCGGCCGCGGCGTGCGAGTTTAACGAGCTGGGGTGGGAGCGTCACGCTCCGGCGACTGTCCAAACGTGCCCCCGCGCCGTAACGGAGCTGGCCGGCCGCAGAGACGCGCCGCCGCGCGGCAACCTGACTGATTGCATTCATCGCGTCTGAGGAAATTGTGGGAACCGCTTCCTGGAGTGACAGGCGCGTTCAGGACACGGGTCCTGGCCGCGCTTTTGGAACGGAGCTGCCAAAACATCGGGCAGCGCCTTGGATCCAAGGAGTGGGTCTAGTCCTGAATACTGGCTGCTGGACGGATGCTTTGTCGTTGCTGAAGGCGGACATGTGTGAAAAACTCAGCGTCACAGTTTTGGTTTGAATCGGATTGGATAATATTTGGATTCCAGGGATTTGAAAGTGAAGATTTAATGTTCACAACCTCGTCGAGTCTTTTACATTAAATTTCAGGTTTCAAATATTTTGCGTAGCGACGTGGCATAGTGGCACGCTGGGCGACACCTCCACTCATCTTGTCGGAGGACCTTCAAGGAACCAACATGGAACCAGAGGTGCATGAATGTCTCAAAGTGTGTATATGGGGGCCCATTTTAATGTCAATTTTTACCATGCATCATCATAACATTAACATAAACTTTTAGGAAAAATGCGGTCGTGCTCTCCCCCAACCCCCTGTTCCTACACCCATGCATGCAACGAGTGGCTCTGCAAAACTATGAGCCCGCATAGGACAGTCCACAACCAAGATCGAGGTTTTGGATCTGGCTAACGCTTTCCCAACACCCAGGGCCACGACTCCGGTTCCACTGAAGTGCTATATCACCATCCCTTCCACAAACGCCGACTTAAGAATTGCTTCAGTATTCACCGACGGCGTCCAGGAGCTCATCCGGGTCAACATGAGCTGGTCCATCGGCAGACACAGCTTCCGGCTGCCACTGACGAGACCCAGTCGGGCCACGATTGATGACTGGCTTGCCGAGAAGGCAACTCCCCCTCTCATACCGCGAAACCATTCATCTTCCACCATCAACCATCATCCCTCGTCGGTCTGCTTACGATAAACATCGAGATGAGCCGAGATCGAAGCGGAAAAACAAGTGCCAGGCGGCCGACGTCGCCCCGGGGCAAAGCCGCGCCGGAGGACGGGTCACAGGGTTGCTGACATGTCAGGCCTCTGACGTGCCTCTGACGTGACCTCCGACACGCTTCTGACGTGGCAGCCGACGTGTTGGCCGAGTGCCAGCTGCGGTGTCAGGCCTCACAGGCGTCCCCGGACGTAATGGCGCCGGCGAACGGTTCACACGGCCTCCCCGCATCAATCTTCCCGGTTGGGAAATCGTCGCTCGGGACAAGTGCCTCGCTACGAGAAGCAGATGACAGGCGCACACACACACGCAGAGCGGTACAGGTCGAGCTGCTCGATCAATTTTTCTTGTCGACGTCGTGGGGCTTTACCGTGCTTCACTCGATGCAGTGTGGCAAGATACCCTACGCGCTTCGGACGTCGGGGAAGCCTGCCCGAACTTCACGGGATCGAATTACGTCATGAAAGGTCTGCGGTCAAGTCGCTTCACCGTTCTCGAAAAACACCTCGGCTTCGGGGCGCATCGACCATGTTGATCAGACAGGAAAAACACCTCGAATGCTGACAGAAGGCACCATCTCAGTCGCGAAGTCGCTGACGTTGAGCACTGTTCTACGAACCAGCATCGAATGAGCATCGAAGGAACTTGGCAAAACGCATGAGAGAGGGAACACAGCTATTTATTTCCTGACTGGGACAATTGGGATAATGCAGGCACACAGCCGTATCATATTTACATGGTGTCCGCCGAACAATGGCTAGAATATCCTGCCAGTTCTTTTGGCAAAACAAATCGCATGCGCGTCAAATTTTCTCGACATTTGGGTACCTTAACGGGGGTGGAGATGGGCGGGAGAGGGGGGGGGGCGTGGGCCCAGTGCTGCGTTTGGACGTTGCTGATGGCTACGTTACGGCGAAGTGGACGGTCTTCCTTCTTGCCTCGCGCGCTTCGAACGAACGTTACGCCCATCACCTGGCGGGTTCTAAATGGCGGCCAACTCCCCCATTCCCACCAAACTAGGCCCACACACGGGACCGTCTCACCACGAATCTGCATACAATGCGGCTCCAAAGCGGTCGCGCTGGATCCATTTCCATACGCCAATGTCCTCCCACTGTTTCTTGCTGAGAAAAATGCCTCGAGTGACGCTCTTCAAGGAATCCTGGTATCCCGTCATAAAACTTGCCGCCGTTCTGCTACATCGACAATCCCAGCTGGAAGACGAGGTGCACTTGAACGCCTGCGCTCGTACTATTGCCCATTTACCGCGGAGACATCGCTTACGCCCACGTCTCTGGCGTTGGCGCGTCAAGCAATGTCCATGCTCAGCGTCGCCCGCCCATATCAGGAGACAGTCGGCTGTCCGAACGTTAGGGTGCAACGGCTGCAATGGTTATACAGCACCCTCGAGTACATTAGTCGGACAGCTGGGCACAGTCCAGGATCATGCACGAGGGCGCGCATAGCTGTAGCACCGCATGCGTATGTTTTTAAAATTTTATTTATTTATTTTTTGGGCTAAAGGGGGGGGGAATAATAAGGTCATTTTGCGCCCATTTTTATATAGCTTTGAATGCGGCAAGTCACGAGTTGTCTACACTACAAATGTCGGTCGGTTATTTGGGCTCAGGGGTGTATCGACTGATCCGCCCGATCATACAGCGCCGATTCACTACAAATTTAATTCAACTCGGAAGTAAAGCGAAATTTTCGTCCAGATTCAACAACGACTGTAGCCGCATGTCAGATGCTGTGAGGTGATAGCGACCCAATGTGTCCACAGTGACAACGCGCTAGTGCGCGAAGCTGGGACACGACACGCCACGACACGCCACGACACGACACGACACGACACGACACACACCCACGACACGACACGACACGACACGACACGACACGACACGACACGCCACGCCACGCCACGCCACACGCCACGCCACGCCACGCCACGACACGACACGACACGCCACGCCACGACACGACACGACACGACACGACACGACACCGCACGCCACGCCACGCCACGACACGACAACGACAACGAGACACGACACAATGACATGACATGACATGACATGACATGACATGACATGACATGACATGACATGACATGACATGACACGCCACGCCACGCCACGCCACGCCACGCCACGCCACGCCACGCCACGACACACAACACGACAGCGACACCGTGGCGTGCGTGCCGCCGCAGGCCACCCACCCACCCGCCACATGCAGGCGTAATGTCTCCTTCGCAGGCACAGTAACCCACACCGGCCGGTAATGCCGGGCAACACCAGGCGTAAACACCCACTCGAGCAGATCAGACCGACGGCGGCCCGCCCGCGCCGGCCGGCGGGGCCGCGGCCGGCCAAGGTCGCGCACGGCGGCCTGACCTGGATCACACGGCGGGGCCGAGCCGGCTACCCGGGAGGCGTGTTTGTCGTGCGTGGCGGCACATTCTCGGTGCGCCCGCCGGCGTTGGACTCCGTCGTCGTGTGGACTCCGTCGTCGTGTGGACTCCGTCGTCGTGTGGACTCCGTCGTCGTGTGGACTCCGTCGTCGTGTGGACTCCGTCGTCGTGTGGACTCCGTCGTCGTGTGGACGAGCGGCGCGTGGACGAGCGGCGCGTGGACGAGCGGCGCGTGGACGAGCGGCGCGTGGATGAGCGGCGCGTGGACGAGCGGCGCGTGGACGAGCGGCGCGTGGACGAGCGGCGCGTGGACGAGCGGCGCGTGGACGAGCGGCGCGTGCTCGAGTGCGCTCGGCCGGCCGCCCTATGAGCGTGCCTACCTCTCGCTCCGCTGCCTTAGGTGCCTGGTCGGCATTCAAGGATTGCAAGTATCACTCGCAACCATTTCAGGAGCTAATGCGATGATGGATGGGTGGATTGTGGCTTTACGACGCACTCATCAGCTGAGCCCATATGGCGTCGCCTGCCTCTCACCCTGGTAGGAAGGGCGGGCATCGCGGGGAATCGAGACCCGTACCTCTGGCTTGCCAGACGCTCAGCTTAACCACTGAGCTACCGATGCCCTTGCTAACGTGATGAGAGAAGCCCAGACTCCCGCAATGCTCTGGCAGGAAGACCAATGTCCTGAGAGGAGCCGACGTGATGAGAGAAGCCCAGACTCCCACAATGTCCTGGCAGGAAGACCCAGGGCATGTACTGCACTGAGCGACTGCCTACCGTCTCCGCTACCTTTGGAGAAGAAGACCCACTTTATAGCCTGTATTGGGGAAAAGCCCGCCAACCCACTCTGTGAAAATGTCCTCGCTGCTTTGGAAGAATGTCCATCTCATTGCTACGGAAAAACACCCGCCTACTACACGGACTTGGACGAAGATTCGCCTCCTCCAATGTCTTGGGGAAGGCCCGGCCCCCTTTGATTGATTATTTGGACTTCGGGGCGTATGAACAGCTACTGGTTATGCCGGCGCCCCTTCCAACCCCGAGAGAAGGCCTTCATCATATGGTGCTTCTTTGGACGACGCCCGATTCCCATGCTGCCGTGGGAGAAAATCCGTTGTCCTCTGTTGACGAGGCGTTCAAAGGTGGCGAACGTCGACTACCTTTGAACGCCTCGTCTCCTCCGCTATCCTGGGATAATGCCGTTCCATACGATTCCGATTCCGCGAGAATGCCGGCCAGATAAGCTACGCCAGGCGAACACCCATCGACTCTATCGCATGGAGAAAGCCCACCACATGTGCTGCTCTACAAACGCTACCGGTGCACGAGCTCGCAACACTGGTGGCCTGGTTCTGGACGGCAATAAACCAATTTGCATCTGAGGAGAACACACGTAATCGGCTTCCTTTCTCGCCTGTAGCAAATCCCTGATCGCGACAAGCGTTTCGTTTTGCGCAGCGACATCCGGACCGCACACGGGTTGGTGGCGGGGGTTGGAAGAGGGGGGGGGGACCCGGTAGCCTTCGGACGGCATAATGTCGATATGCCACCTCACGCGCGGCCGACACCCTATCGACACGTTGTGTATGCCCGGGCGCTGACTGCATCGCAGCGCCTCATTTAAACAACAGCACGTGCCGGTTGGCCAGGTTTTTAACGAGTGTTGATCGCAAGGTGCAGATTACGCTTAGTGTCCAAGCCTGTGCTCACGCACAGCGTCACACGACACGTCTGGAGTTTCCCCTCCCCTCCGCACGTACTGCATATCCTGCATTGCAACAACACCTTAAGAGAGTCTAGGCACGATGCAAGATCACGATCAAATCGATCGTTGCTTTCATCTGTGGGTTGCACTTTGTCCGGCATCGCCATTGATTCACCTTTAGGCATTGTTTGGTTGCAACATTTATTGCCCATCCCAAATTAGCATGACTATAATTTATCGATGAGAGAAAATGAAGCACAACGATAATTAGCGCTGATGTGTGGCGAATCGATCACCACCGATTTAGAGACCATGAATTTAGTCGCTGAGAAAACATTAACACCATGTAATTATAAAGCAAGCGAAAACTAATGACCAATACAAAAATTACGAACGGTAATCACAGTTGACCACAGCCAAATAAAACAATAATACCAGGTGATATCTACAATCCAACAACATCCGTCTGATGGAGAAGCATCCAGAGGCGAACTCTGATGAAGAACATTTAGCTACTCTACCATGGCCAGTCAGGAGCGCATAAACCCTGATCATCACAGTGACGAATTTCAGGTCTACACGTTAGCGACGATATTCGCCATGTGATTGTCATCACATCCTCTGGTTCGTTTTTTTACGACACATCGACTGTTGAGTAATGTAGCGTCGCCAATCTCTGACGCCGATTGGTCGCGGGCGAAGAGTAGCGACCGGTGAGACTCGAACCCACAATCTTTCGATTGTGAGACGAGCAACTTACCCCTAGGCTACTCGTCTCCTGTCATCACATCCTCCAGGCGGTCGGAGGTCAGATACTCGATCGTTGTCATCATGGAAAAAAATGATGCAGTATGATCACAAAAGCAACGTGTAAGTGGTGAGTGGCACCATCTCTCAACGGTTGTGCATGTGGTGGCCAGTCCCATCAGTGGACATCACGGGTGCTGATTAAAAAAAATATTGGGGGCGAGGGGGAATACATGAAGATAATGGGCAGGTCAAATGGATTGGGGTGCACACTCCGTAGGGTCCCATGTTGAAAGTTATGTTATCGGGGGCCCGCGGCCCACTGCCGAAACAGTATGGGCGGCGCATTAGCCGTGCTCGTGCATAAAGTGCGTCGAGAACCACCCAATAAACAGACGAAATTATTGTGGGGCAAAGACAACATTGAGGAGGAGCCTTCCCCCCCCCCCCCCCCAAAAAAAAAAATATATATATATATATATATATATATATATATATATATATATATAAAACAACACTCCTGGCAGACAAACACTGCGCTGTTGTGGTGATTCGCCGTCGAACCGGTGCAGACCGGCCGCACTGCTCCGGGACCCCCGGTCGTGACCCAATGACCGCGCACTACGGCTTCACGAGCGCGCGACTCGCCGCGCGCCGTTTCCCGCCGTACGTCCGCCGCGCGCCATTTCCCGCCGCATGTCCGCCGCGCGCCGGCCGGGAACGACGGCGCCGACAGAAGTTGTCGCGGCGAGTTGAGCACGGCCGCCACTTCCCGGCCAAGTGCACCTCTGTGCGGGTCGCGTGCCAGCCGGCGGGCGCGCTTCGCCGACGGCGGCTGGCCGGATCGCCAGACAAGTAAAACGCGAGGGCGGCACTCTCGTCGGCGGGCGAGACGGGGGCAGGCAAGCGAGCCAGCCGCCTGCACGACGGTGCTGTACGGGTGCGCGCGCGCGCGTCCCGCATGGGTGCTGACGCTGACGCACCGCCACTTACCGAGCGGAGGTCCGGCACCGAGCTCGACCTTGACGGGTGCAGCCGCCTGGCCGGCGGCGGTGGTACGGCACCGTAGCCTGTTACCCTGATCGTACCATGTCAGACTTGTAACCGTGGTCGCCGGTTGGTTGTGTGTGTGTGTGATTGTGGTTTTAGGGCGCATCGACCATGGTTGGTCATTTAGCGCCCATCGCCGGTTGGTTGGTCATTGGTTTTACGACACGTTGAGTCATGTAGCGTCGCCAAACTCTCAAGCAGATTGGTCGCGGGCGAAGAGTAGCGACAGGTGAGACTCGAACCAACAACCTTTCGATTGTGAGACGAACAATTTACTCCTAGACTACTCGCCCCCTGTTCGGCGGCGATGGCACGGCACCGTAGCCTAAAGCACGGCTCGGGCTGGCACAGATGCAGACGGGGTGGTCAGGTTGGTCTTTGGTGGTCTTTGGTGGTCTTTAGTGGTCTTTAGGTGGTCTTTAGTGGTTGACTGGGAAGTCCAGCAAACGAAGGTTGTCAGATTGCAGCTATCCTGCAATCTGACTGCACGGTCCTGGCTGTGATCACATGTGATTACCGTCCTCAACTTTTCCATCGATGATTTGTTTTCGCTCGCCCCTCGAAATTCGAACTCGCGCTTCCTCACAATTCGAACGTGCGCCTCCGCCCGGAGCCGGCCGCAACATCCAGCAGCGCGCCGTTCCGACACGAGCCAATCGCGGTCCGGAATGCGATCTTCCCAGCCGATAGAAGCGAGGCGTCCGCACTGTCCACAGCTCTCACGGGCGGCCGGGCCGGCCTTACCCGGCCCAACGTTTATCTGTTTATTTGGTGGTTCACGACACACTTTATGCGCATTCACGGCTAATGGCGCCGCCCACACTGTTTCGCCGGTGGCCCGCGGGCTTGGGAAATGTCCTGAATGGCACTAGTGTCGAACCCGGGACCTTTGGTACCCATAACCCGACACCTTAACCACTCGGGCCATCCCCGCCCCCACCCGGCCTAACGTGACGAGACGGTGCGACGCGTCTCGTTCGCGACCGTCCACCTGACGGATGGGCCGCTCCCGAGGTGGAGACGACTCAGACCGTTCTGCAACGTCTACCACTGCGACCGACCGTCTGTCTGGACGATCGGGTGGGTGTCGGGTGTCTGGGTGTCTGGGTGTCTGGGTGGGTGTCGGGTGTCTGGGTGTCGGGTGTCTGGGTGGGTGTCGGGTGTCGGGTGTCCGGCCATTCGGCTGTCTGGGTGTCTCTGGTGGGGCGTCTGGTGTCTGGATCTCTGGGTGTCTTTGGTGCGGTGTTGGGTGTTTTGGTGTCTTGGATGGGGCGCAGGGTGCCCGGGCGCCTGGGCGTGTGGGTGTCGGTGTCTGGGTGTCTTTGGTGGTGTGTCAGGTGTCTGGATGTCTCGGGTGGGGTGTCGTGTGTCTGGGTGTCTTTGATAGGGTGACTGGATGTCTGAACGTTTGGCTATCTGGATGTCTGAATTGTTGAACTGCATCGATGCTTAGGGTGTCGAGGCATTTGCACATTTGATAATTATTTACTTGCACTATCTCGGCTACGTTTCCTTCTGTGTGCTACGGTAACCGCAGCATACACAATTTAATATATGTCCCGGTGGTGACTGTGTGCCCGGAATGTTGGGTGTCTGGAGGAGCCGGTAAGTATGCACCCGGCTGTGTTGTCTGAGTGTCCGGAACAGCCGAGTGTCCAGTTGGCTCATGGCATCTGCGGTGTTGGTTGGTTATTGATTTTACGACACATCGACCGTTGAGTCATGTAGCGTCGCCAATCTCTCACGCCGATTGGTCGCGGGCGAAGAGTAGCGACAGGTGAGACTCGAACTCACAACCTTTCGATTGTGAGACGAGCATCTTACCCCTAGACCACTCGTCCCCGGCATCTGCGGTGTCCGACACAGGAATGCATCGGGGATTTCTCCACGACACCATCGCCGTCCTGGATCAGCCCTCCCCCGGCCAGCGAAATAACGTGACGATAGAACGAACGTCATCGAGGCAGGAAGCAAACTCGTCGAACGTCGGTTGGGGGAACAACGTTCTTCCAGACGATACTTCAGGTAACAAACAGTCGGCCTGTCCCACATCCTCGTATCGCACATATGACGTCATCGTGCCGCGCACCTCACTGCCTCACTTTCTCACACCTTGGCTGGTCGGTTATCCGGGCTGTTGGACGCATGGACCATAGTAACCCGCGACCAATCGGCGTGAGAAGTAGCATCAGTGGCGCGACCAATCGGCGTGGGAAGTACTATCAGCGACGCGACCAATCGGCGTGAGAGTAGCGACGCTCTATGAGCAGTCGGATGCGTCGCAAAACAACCCAAGACTCTGCTTTCTTCGTTCTGGACATATCGATCATTCACTCATTCATGCGTCTATGTGTGCAGTCTGACATCCCCGCTACCCGACACATTGACACATGCAAGCGTGCACGCGCAAATGCGCACGCACGAGCACGCGCACGTACACACACACGCATATGCACACACGCATAAAGACGCCACCCTCCCCGCCCGGCTTCCCCGACGTCATGTTACTGGCCAGCGACATGATGTGACAAGCCGCGGCGACGTGTTGAATTACGACATTCCAGGCTGGCCGAGATAAGCGGGGCCATTCCCGACCAAGTGACAGCAAGCGGACGGCAAGTATGCGGCACCGGCGTCAAAACAGGGGTCCAGTGGATTGCTGGGGAGGCGACGGCGGTCCGTCACTGCTGGGACGTCAGGCGCTGTCCGTCACTGCTGGGACGTCAGGCGACAGTGCTGTCCGTCACTGCTGGGACGTCAGGCGACAGTGCTGTCCGTCACTGCTGGGACGTCAGGCGACAGTGCTGTCCGTCACTGCTGGGACGTCAGGCGACAGTGGTGTCCGTCACTGCTGGGACGTCAGGCGACAGTGCTAAGGCCTCTGTCCGTCACTGCTGGGACGTCAGGCGACAGTGCTGTCCGTCACTGCTGGGACGTCAGGCGACAGTGTGTCGTCACTGCTGGGACGTCAGGCGACAGTGCTGTCCCACTGCTGGGACGTCAGGCGACAGTGCTGTCCGTCACTGCTGGGACGTCAGGCGCTGTCCGTCACTGCTGGGACGTCAGGCGACAGTGCCGTCCTGCGGACGTCAGGCGACAGTGTGTGTCCGTCACTGCTGGGACGTCAGGCGACAGTCTTTCAGGCGCTGTCCGTCACTGCTGGGACGTCAGGCGACAGTGGTGTCCGTCACTGCTGGGACGTCAGGCGACAGTGATGTCCGTCACTGCTGGGACGTCAGGCGACAGTGGTGTCCGTCACTGCTGGGACGTCAGGCGACAGTGGTGTCCGTCACTGCTGGGACGTCAGGCGACAGTGCTGTCCGTCACTGCTGGGACGTCAGGCGACAGTGCTGTCCGTCACTGCTGGGACGTCAGGCGACAGTGGTGTCCGTCACTGCTGGGACGTCAGGCGACAGTGGTGTCCGTCACTGCTGGGACGTCAGAGACGTGAGGGCACTCGTCAGAAGCGGCCAAAAGAGGAACGTCGTCATCAGCAGAAGAAAGAGGTGCGTCGTCATGGACAGAGGAAAAGCCGCATCTAGGTAGGAGTCGAGCTGCACGCCTCTCGCGTAGCACGTAGACAGACAAACATCCTAAAACCCATCACACCTCCACGCGTTCTCTACGGACAACCCATTCTTTCCTGGACGCAGTCCATGCCCAGGCAAGCCGGCGTGGGATTAGTGGGACGCCTTCGACCCGTTACTCCGGACAGAGCTCGGCGTCGCGGCGCCTGGCCCGGCCTACAGCCCATTGTGCGCAGCTGGGAGCCACCCTTCACCGCCACCCGGGGTCGGTGGGGGGGGGGGGAGGGTGGTCGCCGGCGCCGGAGCGGAACGGGGTCGGTACGGCACCGGCACGACATCTCGGTCAAGAGCGGCTCTCACGCCAGGTCAGAGCGACACATGCCGGCTGGCGGGGGCGGTGCACAAGTGTGCACGGGTGGTGCACAAGTGTGCACAAGTGTGCACAAGTGTGCACGAGTGTGCACCGGCGTGCGCAGCGTTTTCACCAGCTGGGCTGCCCGCGGTGACCGGCGATTTCCGGTTGGTTATTGGTTGGTTATTGGTTTTACGACACATCGACCGTTGAGTCATGCAGCGTCGCCAATCTCTCACGCCGATTGGTCGCAGGCGAAGAGTAGCGACGGGTGAGACTCGAACTCACATCCTTTCGATTGTGAGACGAGCAACTTACCCCTAGGCTACTCGTCCCCCCGGCGATTTCCGGCGCGTTTAAATCGCGAGTCGTATCGACAGTGCGAACGCAGTCGAGGTATGACTAGATGTGAAAGCTCCGATGCAATGACTTCTTTTGTTTCCCAGCGTCCTCACCAGTTTTCCTCGGTACGGAATTCGACCACAATAGAAACATAGGAAGTCATACATGGTCGTAGTTCAACTTATCTGATTTAAATCTAGACTGATAGTTGTTTTTATTTGCGTGACTTTAAAGTAGCAATCGCCGAGGAAAAACATGATATGTTACAGACTCTTCCCCTCACATCAAGGTATTATTTTGTCTTGTCGGTTAGCTTATGAGCTGTTTTGTTCGGCTCGTGAAAATAAATCCAGACGAATCAAATCACGACAGGACAAATAATGGGATCAAAAGAAGACCGCATTAATCAAAAGGAACAAAGCCGGTCTTCCAGCAATCATGGCTGGACCGGGATGAGCAGAAGAAGCAGGGGAAGGAACAAACGGAGTCAACGTTCTATTGATTACCATCGCTCGCGTTGCCAAGTATGCATGACACGCCGCCAGCGCACCCCCTCCCCTCCCCCAAACGTTAGTTAGTTATCAGGGCTTAAGGGCGCATCGACTTCATTGATCATGTGGAGCCCATAACAGTATAAGTTAGTTATTGGGGCTTTAGGGCGCATCGACCCACAACAGTGTAAGTTATTTACGTTTCGATGCTTTCGATGCATATGCTAGCTAAACTTTGCAAAATACTGTTATTCGACAATCATAGTAACAAACGGTACGTAAAATGCGTCACGACATAAATAAACCTTTTTAAAGTGGTACATATGTTACTGAAAATGCTAATCAGCGAGGTAATAAAAAAGCGTCCCCGATTGGACAATACCCGAGTCGTCGGCTAAAACATCACTCCCCAATCAATACCACTCCCCAAACATCACTCCTCCTTGTCCATACCGGCGGAGGCTGATCGATGACTTGAGACCAACCAACGCACTGACCGATCGTTGTCACTCGGGTATGGGCATCAAACCACACCCAAATGTCACACCGGAGCGAAGTCAGAAGCGGGGCGGACAATTGGCCAGAGGCGGGCCCAGGCACGGGAACGTTCGCGGACACGGCCAGGAGCGCACCAAGGGAGACCGACAGGCGCGCAGTGCGGGGCGTGGCCTGGAGCGCGGTCAGGGGCGTGGTCAGCGCCAGACCCGCCTGGGTGGCGGAGGCGTTCTCTCTATGCTGCCAGCGCAGGAGCGGCGGGGGCGACTGGACAAGGGGCGACTAGTCGCAGGGGCGTTGCCAGGGGCGTTCCCAGGGGCGCGGTCGGTCACCGCTCACGCACCGCACCGCCCACACGCCCACCGGAACCGCCCAGATCCGCCGGAAGCGGCGTCGTGAGGCCGCGCGTCGTGTCGACCCCGGGTGGGCCCCGCGGCGGTGTTGAAACATGTTGAGCGCATTACGACACATCTTATGCCCTTCCGGCGGCGTGCAGCGAAGTGCAGTTCAACCGGCCAGCGTGGCCGTCAGAGAAAGAGAGAAAGGGAGTGCGAGTGGGAATGCGAGAGCAAGCGAGAGAGGGAGGACACCACCACAGAAGTTATGCACCTTAATACCACCACCAGTACCTTCAACACAGACACCAGTCGTGGTACCTCAATACCACCGTCAGTACCTCAACACAGACACCATCCGTGGTACCTCAATACCACCGTCAGTACCTCCACACCACAACCACCAGCCGTGACCTCAATACCACCATCATTTGAACACCGACACCAGTCGTGGCACCTCAATACCACCTCATCACACCGACACCAGTCGTGGCACCTCAATACCACCCGACCTCCACCACACACCGACACCAGTCGTGGCACCTCAAATACCACCATCAACCTCAACCACCGACGTGGCACCTCAATACCACCGTCAGTACCCAACACAGACACCATCCGTGGTACCTCAATACCACCGTCAGTACCTCCACACCGACAACACCGACACAAGTCGTGGTACCTCAATACCACCGTCAGCACCTCCACACACACCAGCTGTGGCACCTCAATACCACCGCCAGCATTTGAACACCGACACCAGGCGTGGTACCTCAATACCACCGTCAGCACCTCAACGCCGACACCAGTCGTGGTACATCAATACCACCACCAGTACCTCAACACAGACACCAGGCGTGGTACCCAATTACCGTAAAGTACCCAAACAACAAACTCAGTACCTTAACACCAGTCCAGTCACCAGTCTGGATCGTTGGACACAGTGCCTGGACACCAATCCAGCACCGTTGGACACAGCGCTTGGAGTTTAGTCCAGTACCGTTGGACACAGCGTCTGTAGTCCAGTCCAGTCCAGTACCGTTGGACACAGCGTCTGGACACCAGTCCAGTACCGTTGGACACAGCGTCTGGACACCAATCCAGCACCGCTGGACACAGCGTCTGGACACCAATCCAGCACCGCTGGACACAGCGTCTGGAGTCCAGTCCAGTACCGCTGGACACAGCGCCTGGACACCAGTCCAGTACCGCTGGACACAGCGCCTGGACAACTGTCCAGTACCGCTGGACACAGCGTCTGGAGTCCAGTCCAGCACCTGGACACAGCGCCTCGTCACCAGTTCAGCACGTACGCGAGTGTCTACTGCTGGCGACATCGGCACGATTGCGATCTTGATGGTACATGGCGGTGGTGTGAAAGCAACGTCGGTATGCTCCAAAGAACTAAAAAGGCCACGGCGGGCGTCGGCTGCCGTGCTGTGGCAGGCGATGAGGTCAAGGTCAGGGCGTCCGGCACGGCACCGGCGAGACGGGGCAGGACGTCTCGGCGTATCAGCGGTGAAATGGGCTGTGACTTTGGGAGTCTGAGGAGCGTCGGAAATCCGCACGCTACTGTGTCTGGTGGGATTGGGCAGGGACTGATCGAAGGGGAGGGGTACACGTGGGGCGAACACACACCCCTTGTCAGCATCCTGAAGGGTACCGTCGGTGGAGATGGGGCTCCCCCCCCCCAGTCGTCGAAATGGCGTCCTTCCGTGGACGTCCATGATCCGCCCCCGCTCAAATAAATGCTCAATCGAAGTCGCCCCTCCGAGTGGAAGGGACGCTCCTGTGACAGGCTTTTCCCAGCAGACAGGGGGACAATTATCGAGCACTGCCGTGCTCACGCATCTAATTGGAGGGGACGAGTAGCCTAGGGGTAAGTTGATTGTCTCATAATCGAAGGGTTGTTGGTTCGGGTCTCACCTGTCGCTACTCTTCGCCCGCGACCAATCGGCGTGAGGGATGGGCGACGCTACATGACTCAACGGTTGATGTGTCGTAAAATCAATGACCATCTAATGGGAGGCTGCGTGGGCCGCCTGAAGATTAACTACACAATGGACGAGGCTTTGCCAGTCGGACGTCCGGTGACGAGCCAATCCAACGGCAGAGGACTGGACTACCACCAGCATCCTGGCTTCCCCGACAACACCACACATACACCAGCGACCACATCCGCGACGTAGGCCGCATCTACACGTGACCAATTTGTCATGACCCGGGAATGTTAACAACGTGTAGCGCAAATATGACGACAAGTTGGCTACTCCGTGCAGGGCGGTAATGTATATTTGACGAAACACACATGCTTCACAAAGCCCGCTACAGTTTTATGAGCGGTGCGGGAAGGGTGCGGGCTTCTTTCAGGGTTCTTTTACGACGCATTCAACCGCTAGGTTACATAGCGCGGGCTTCTTTCAGCTGAAACATTGTTTCTGCTGGAGGCGTAGCCAAGAGTGCCCCGTGAGAAAATCCTGGCTGCCCCACTCACTGGTCCCCGCAATATTTTCCCAGGAGCGATCCTGATCGCTAAAATTGCATCAGCCCTGCTACCGCACGCCGCCATTACAGTTGCAGCCAGCTGACCGCAAACAGCTGAACGCCGCTCGGCGAAGCAGCGGACCGCCGAGAGTTGGCAGCATGCGCTGCGCTTCCGGGAACAGCTCGCGGTGGCAGCACACGCCACGTGGCCAATGGCACGCGCGAGTCTGAAGTATTCTCACATATGACATGGGAAGTCACCAGCTATTCCGCGCAGCTATCCGTCGGAAACCGGAGACAAGCGATCGGACTTTCCGCTAGTTTGGCAGCACGCCACGGCAAGCTCGTTAATTCGGCTACAATTATTCCGCTGAACTGACAGCATGTGGGTGGAGTTCAGGGGCGCACGACAGAGTCGGTCAGCAGCTGGCAGCATGTGGTCGCGTGGTGGGCCCACCGTCAGACAAACATCGTCCGCACGGCGCAAGATCGTGGGTTCGAATCTCACAACCTAAGGCATTACTGAGTTCACCGGCAACTAATCGACGTGAGAGGTTGGCGGCGCTAAATGCTCTAGAGGCTGAATGCGTTGTAAAAGAGCCCAAGGTTTATCTTCTTCTTCTTCTGCAGCTCCGCCCCCCACCCCCTCCACCCCAACTCCAACATTTTTTTTTTTTCTCTTTAGCAGAGGCAGTGTCATCCGCTGGAGATCGTGAAAACCCCAACCCGCCAACATGCGGATGAAGATACACACAAAACCAGCAAAACCGGAACGCCAGTGAACGCGCGTCGACAGACACTTACGTCACGGGCGTCACGCGGCGCCGCGCACGACAGTCAGCTGGCTGTGACGGTACGTACCTGCGGAGAAGGGCGCACAGTGTCAGCCGCGCAGCAGACACGACAAACGCAGCAGACAGTGCATGACAGAACGGGCACAAGGCTGCACACTCAAACGCAGCGCAATTTGCGGGTCCACTGCACACATGAAGCCACTTGTGCAAATTTGGGCCGGAACGATATCGCGTGATGTGACAATGTCACCGTGAACATGCCAGGCGACGGTTCTGAGCGGCCAAACGACCCGGGCCGTCGCACAGCTGCAGGTGCAGTATGTTCTTGTTTCATTCTTTATTTTTAGCAGCGACGAAATGTCGTCCGCAAGAGGTGAGCTGCGTTAAGAGAGCGTTACACCGAGCCGGCTTATTCGGCGTCCGGTGACATCAAGCAAGCGAGAGAGAATGTGAGAAACTCTGGCGAACACGGACAAAACACCGCCACCACCACCAACACGAAGGAGCAGGCGTTGAACACACTGGTGTTTGCAACCTTTGCTTGCTGCTCACGCTTTTTTGGTGTGGAGGGCGAATATACAAATCGCATACAGAAAAAACATACTCATATGCATGGCAGGTGACAGTACATTGGAGAGTGGACAGCATCACTGCCTTCGGACAGGCTCTGCTGGCCACCAGCGACCTGAAAACGAAGCAGGGGTACGGCGCCCGGGGCGAGCTGTAGGTGTCCGGTCCCGACCTTGGATGTGTGGGTGTATGTTGAAGCTAAAACTCGGAAAACCCCCGAGGGAAAAGCCGAGCTACTCGGAAAACTCGGAGGTAAAAGAAAACAAACACGATCTATGGGAAACCGTTCGCTTTTGCCAAATTTGATCGGTCCCTGCCTACCTATTGCGAGCTGGCCAATGTGCGTGTGTAATGGAGGAAAAGATGGTGGCGGTTAGCTTCAAATGAATTGTTCGAGTTCTGTGCTATGCATGAAAAAAAGTAGCTGGAGAAGCTCCGGGTGCTCACCGCTGAGCAGGGTGCGTAACGAGAGTGGAAGGTGATGTCTCGCGAAATAAACGGAAACGGGGCGACGTTGTGTGTTACACGCGGGGCAGATTAGCACAAAAAAAAACTTCAGGCGCACGCCACACATGTGGCAAAGTGGAATTCGATGCCCAGCCGCCAACGGGAAAGGAACCACCTCTTGTGTGCGCCTGTGTTGGTGGGACGAGGACCATTTGCAAAGGATGGGCTTAACATGGTGCAAGGTGCGAGGTATTGTGACTCCAGCATAACTTGAGACATTTTTCGAATAAGTTGTTTACTAGGAACAGACGATCATTGGAGGGAGTGGGGGAGGGGGCACGGGAAGGTGTCGGAGGTCAATGGCTCGACAGACGAGCCATTGACAAGGTGATTTTGTGACATAGTTGGTTGTTACTTGGGCTTTGGGCGCCTCGACCAGAATTGATCATTCGCGCCCAGATTTTGACATACAGAAGCTCCATGAGCTGAATTACTATATTTAGCCAGACCTCCCTATCCACGTGCCTACGCTTTCATGCTGATCCTAACCAGGATGTAGAGCACGGTGCCGTGATGGCTGACGCGGTTCCACTTGGGTGGTGGCTTTCACCTCCAACCGTCCTTCACCCTGTCCCATCAATGCGACTTGCTGATTTTCCTGCGCTTCACATCATTGCGATGGCACAAGAATAACCACTGCCTTTAAATGTATGTGACCGTGTGCACCGATACAAATCGTCACGGAGACGCCAATATCGCTCAGGACGTCAGGCAGACGCCAATATCCGCTCGCTCGGGGCCCGATCTGGGCCCGATCGGGCCCAATCGGGGCTCGATCGGGGTCCGATATCCGATCGACCGAGACTGCTCGTCCGGCGCGAGCAATGGTTACTTGGTTACTACAGAGTGGTGGTTACTTGGTTACTATTTAATTTGTACTACAAAACAGTGGTTGATTGGCTACTACAGGGCGGTGGTTGCTTGGCTACTACAGAGCGGTGGTTGCTTGGCTACTACAGAGCGGTGGTTACTTGGCTACTACAGAGCGGTGGTTACTTGGTTACTACAGAGCGGTGGTTATTTGGTTACTACAGATCGGTGGTTGCTTGGCTACTACAGAGCGGTGGTTACTTGGTTACTACAGAGCGGTGGTTGCTTGGTTACTACAGAGCGGTGGTTGCTTGGTTACTACAGAGCGGTGGTTGCTTGGTTACTACAGAGCGGTGGTTACTTGGCTACTACAGAGCGGTGGTTACCTGGCGTCCGGGCCACGTCGCCCAACACCCGGTCATTAGCGCCGTCTCGGCTCTGCGGCAGTCTATTCTGGCCGGGCAGCGGGGCGCCACTTCCTGGCGGCTCCCGTCATCCTCCCGCCATCCTCCCGCCATCCTCCCGCCATCCTCCCGCCATGCTGTGATTTGGTGCGACGGGACCGGATTAGACGCGCGTGCTGCGTGAGCGCTCGAGTGAACCGAGTAGTCCATTCCTGGGGAGTCGGTAGCTCAGTGATCGGTTGTTTGTTGGTTTTACGACACATCGACCGTTGAGTCACGTAGGGTCGTCAATCTCTCACGCCGATTGGTCGCGGGCGAAGAGTAGCGACAGGTGAGACTCGAACCCACAACCTTTCGGTTGTGAAACGAGTAGCTTACCCCTAGACTACTCGTCCCCGGTAACTCAGTGGTCAGTTAGTTAGCTAGTTATTGGAGTTTATGGGCGCATCGACTGCGTCCGTCATCCAGCGCCAACGAGCTCAGTTGTCTGGCAAGCCAGAGGGTACGGGGCTCGATTCCCCGCGATGCCGGCCATTCCTGCCAGGGTTGAGAGGCATGCGACGCAAGATGGCCCAAGCTGCCGAGTGCATCGAAAAGTTACAGCCGCCACCACCTCTGAGTCCACTTCAGCGTCCGCAGATCCAGTCCAGAGTCGGTGATCGTGTGATCAGCGTGTGATCAGCCGACCGTGTGCCGACCGGAATGCGCTCGGAAACATCAAACGGTCGCCGCTCACGTGATCATCGAAATCTTCCTCGAATCCATCGCACAAAAAGCGTCAGCAGCGAGCAAACGTTGCAAACCCAGCGTATTCAACGCGTTCTCCTACATGCTGCTGGTGGTGACGTGTGTGCTTTTTATTTTGTTCGTTCGTGCTCCCTATGCGAGCTAACTAACAATCTTATCGTATTAACCAGCTGCCTTATGGGTGTCACGCAAGAACGCGTGCAAAAACCGGTCAGCAGCCCTGGCGCTGCGCACATCTACACCCACACCCCACCCACACCCTAAAAAACCCACACCCACAGCTCGGATCGGACAGTGTATCTATCCCAGAACAGACAGCGGTGGCCATCGCAGTGGCTACTGCAGTGGCTGCTGCGACGGCGACCGAGGCGCCTCGATCACCTCCCGTGACGATGGACGCTCAGCGTCCATGGCGCCGTCTCCCGTGAGGGTAACGTCCCAGCTGGCAACGTCTCCCGTGACGAATCCCCTGAAACGTCCCAGCTGGTAACGTCTCCCGTGAGGTAACGTCCCAGCTGGTAACGTCTCCCGTGACGGTAACGTCCCAGCTGGTAACGTCTCCCGTGACACTAACGTCCCAGCTGGTAACGTCTCCCGTGACACTAACGTCCCAGCTGGTAACGTCTCCCGTGACACTAACGTCCCAGCTGGTAACGTCTCCCGTGACACTAACGTCCCAGCTGGTAACGTCTCCCGTGACCTGACTCTCCACACTAACGCCCCTGAACGTCTCCCGTGAGGGTAACGTCCCAGCTCTCCCTAACGTCCCAGCTGGTAACGTCTCCCGTGACGGTAACGTCCCAGCTGATAACACCTCCCGTGGGTAACGTCCCAGCTGGTAACGTCTCCCGTGACGGTAACGTCCCAGCTGGTAACATCTCCCGTGGCGATGGAACTCAGCTACCGGGGTACCGCCAACACCTCCCGTGCTGGTAACGTCCCAGCCGGTAACGTCTCCCGTGACGGTAACGTCCCAGCTGGTAACGTCTCCCGTGACGATGGACACCCAGCTACCGGGGCGCCGCCAACACCTTCCGTGCTGGTAACGTCCCAGCTGGTGACATCTCCCGTGACGGTGGACACCGACAGCGCGTGACGACGACCGCGGCCGTGACGTCGTCACTTTGGTGCCCCACGGTGCCCCCCCCCCGGGCGGCGGCGGCAGGAGGAGGAGGCGAGAGAAAGGCCGCCGGCGTGCGGTCCCACGTTGGTCCCGTCACACTTTCACTGGAGGACGTGCGGCGCGGACGGTACCCCCTCGCCCCCACCCCACCCCACTCCCACCGATCTCAGACGGCGATGGGGCACCACTGCTCGACAGAGCCATCACGAACACCGTCACCGTGACGCCTGAGAGGCTGGCATCTTGATCGCAGCTTCTGCATGACACAATATCACCTTGGCCTCAGCTGCTACTTGAGGCTGGATGCCATCTAGACGTCAGCTGTTAACAGCTGGCAGTTGACAGCCGGGGCTTGCCAAGGTGTGGATGTTTGCCCTGCTGTTATATCATATTAACGCGAGGTTGTAATAGCCACAAGTTCGTTGTGGATCACCCCAATACAAGTTCTGTGTCTGTATCTGATCAGTGTCTCACGTCAGCCGTCAGCTGTTGTCAGCTAGTGGCGGCAGCCGGCAGCTGCTGACGGCTGCAGCTGCCGGCTGACAGCAGTCGGCATGGTCCCGACACAGTGCAACAGAAATCCAGTGAACCAGCTCGCAAGTCTGCCGATGTGCGAAATGAACGAAGCCTCGCCATGGCCATCGATTCGTCAATCGATTCATGGTCATCGATTCATCATTATGTGCTAAGGATTACTATATGTTACGGGACTTCCATATCAACATGTTTGTTGATATGGATATTTGTATTTTCCATACTGCCGAATTACTATATTTAACCGGACTTCCCTATCCACGTGCCTACACTTTCACACTGATCGTAACCAAGATGTAGAGCATGGTGCAGTGATGGCTGACGCGGTTCCACCTGGGGGCAGTGCCTTTCACCTCCAGTCGTCCTTTATCCTGTGTTCCATCGATGTTACCTGCTGATTTTCCCGGTGTTCCGAATCACTGCGATGGCGCAAGAATAGCCACTGCATTTGAAGGGCTGTGGCTGTGTGCACCAACATACTGTTTTAATGTTCAGGGCGTTGTACCGCCTACGGCGCGGACGTGACCCACAGGTCAAACACGACAGCGAACGACCGCAACGAACATCGAGACTTCTGGAGGTTGTGTGTCAACCCGACAGTCACAGCCATTTGTTCTTTCACAACGCACTTTGCCGAGCAGGCCATGCAGCGTCGCCGCCCTGCAACGCAGACTAACGGCAAGGCAGCTGAAATCCCAAGCAGGCGGCGAGATTCGAACCCAACACCTGACGATCACCTGACGGTCACCATGCGCTCGCTAAGGGGAGCTTCCCACGAAGGGTACTGAATGCGACTATCCCCGGCGGGCACGCCATCGTCCACACCCGGGAAAAGTCACACGAACACGACCGCACGCTGTGTCGCACGAATGTGACCAGACACAAAACCAGACTTCCCACCACGTACGCTGTGAAGACGCTCAATGAATGAATGAACAATGAATGAACCAAATGAATAAATGGGCGAGTGAACCGAGCACCGGCCAAGTGCCCTTGCTCGATTGGCTGCGTTTTACGACACGATCTGCGCGCACTTCGGCGCTCTGCGGGTCAGGTGCCTTCGCAGGTCGTGACAAACTAATAACCTGCCGAGTCGGCAACGGCGCAGCAAACAACCACTGATCCAGAACCTAGCACCAAGGATCCTTACCTCCAACTGACAGTGAGCGGTCCAGGGTTGGAGCGAGCCCAGCGAAAGCATGGAACGGATATGATCGTCAGGTTGGGACTCCTGAGAAACGACCAGGTGCCCGGCCAATGTTAGTTAGTCAGTTAGTTGGGCGCTACATAACCAGTAGCAGTTGATGCGCCCTTAAGCCCAAATAATCAATCAATTAGTCAGTTAGTTATAGTAGTTTAGGGGCGCATCGACCGCATAGGTCACATAGCGCCCACAACTCATATGTACCCGACCAATGAAAATCAAGCAGGGTCAAACCCGTGAGCAACACGCAGCGATAAATCAGTGAGCAACAAGCAGGGATAAACCCGCGATTGACAACTAAGGGTAAACCCGTCCTGTTTACGCGGGCAGTTCCGGGCAGCACTAATTCGAATCGGCTCCGCCAGCGGATGCTGATCGGATTCCGATGCCCACGTAAACAGGTCCTGCGTCAACCGCCGACTCGAATCTGCTCCGGAGATGATCCTTCCCCGAAGGAGGATCATCCAAACAGGAGCCGTTCCCGGCGATCGGAACGGATCTTCCTAACGGTTACCTGCAGCTAAATTAAAACGCATTGAATTGTGTTTCAGTTGACATTCTTGATAGACACCAGATTTGTTTATGATAATATATCTGAGCATGCAATACAAATGCATCAAAATCCTTCTAAGCCGAACGAGGCAGACAAAACACAACTAACACATTCGTTTCTAGCCAAACGTATACCAGCGGCTCTTTCACCTTCAGTGTTATATGCGCCGCACAGCGTTACTGATCAACAGGCACCAGGCACCGAATTGCGTTGACAAGCAATCAATTTGAAGTCGAAGTGAGCACGAAGTTCAGGTCATGAATTCTCAGCGGAAAGACTGGGGTGGACACCAATAATTTCTGACCAGAAAGCTACTCCCACAGGAACGCTGCCAACCAAAACG
Source organism: Imbricaverruca yamaguchii (assembly GCA_034440575.1). Lineage (NCBI taxonomy): Eukaryota > Metazoa > Arthropoda > Thecostraca > Neoverrucidae > Imbricaverruca > Imbricaverruca yamaguchii. The sequence goes on along the minus strand of JAOTOL010001166.1, from coordinate 192,524 downwards.
CGGCTAATAATAAATATATCTAATAAGTCTACCGGCCAGAATGCTGCCGACTGGAAGGATATCAGCGACAAGGCTGAATAGTGGTTTACTGACCAGAAGCATTACGACCAGAAGGCGACCGACCACAAGGCTACCGACCATAAGACTACCGATCATAAGGCTATCGACCAGAAGACGACCGACCAGAAGGCTACCGACCATAAGACTACCGATCATAAGGCAATCGACCAGAAGGCGACCGACCAGAAGGCTACCGACCAGAAGACTAGACTACCGACCAGAGGACTATCGACCAGAAGACTACCAATCACAAGGCTACCGACCTGAAGACTACCGACTCGAAAACTACCAACCATAAGGCTACGAACCAAAAGGTTGCTAATCAGAAGGCGACGGATCAGAAGGCTGCTGATCAGAAGGCGACGGATCAGAAGGCTGTTGATCGGAAGGCGACGGATCAGAAGGCTGCTGATCAGAAGGCGACGGATCAGAAGGCTGTTGATCGGAAGGCGACGGATCAGAAGGCTGCTGATCAGAAGGCTGCTGATCGGAAGGCTGCTGATCAGAAGACGACGGATCAGAAGGCTGCTGATCGGAAGGCTGTTGATCGGAAGGCGACGGATCAGAAGGCTGCTGATCAGAAGGCTGCTGATCGGGAGGCGACGGATCAGAAGGCTGCTGATCGGAAGGCGCTGATCGGGAGGCACGGATCAGAAGGCTGCTGATCAGAAGGATCGGAAGGCGACGGATCAGAAGGCTGCTGATCGGAAGGCGTTGATCGGAAGGCGACGGATCAGAAGGCTGCTGATCGGAAGGCTGCTGATCAGAAGGCGACGGATCAGAAGGCTGCTGATCAGAAGGCGCATCAGAAGGCGACGCGATCAGAAGGCTGCTGATCAGAAGGCGACGGATCAGAAGGCTGCTGATCAGAAGGCGCTGATCAGAAGACGACGGATCAGAAGGCTGCTGATCGGAAGGCTGTTGATCGGAAGGCGACGGATCAGAAGGCTGCTGATCAGAAGGCTGCTGATCAGAAGGCGACGGATCAGAAGGCTGCTGATCGGAGGGCTCCAGGCCGTAACGTTGGCGGCCAGCGCGGCTGTGATCTGGCAGGGTGGTGGCGACGTTATCTGATGAAGACGCCCGCCCCGACGTGCGGGATTAATGGCGTTACATCACGGTCGGGACCGATCGGCCACCGCCACGCCACCAGGCCGCCATCGTCGGGCTCGCGGGGGCAGAGCGGTGCCGTCTGGGGCAGAGCGGTGCCGTCTGGGGCAGAGCAGCCGTCTGGGGCAGAGCGGCCGTCTGGGGCAGAGCGGCCGTCTGGGGCAGAGCGGCCGTCTGGGGCAGAGCGGTGCCGTCTGGGGCAGAGCGGCCCTCTGGGGCAGAGCAGCCATCTGGGGCAGAGCGACCGTCTGTGGCAGAGCAGCCGTCTGGGGCAGAGAGGCCGTCTGGGGCAGAGAGGCCGTCTGGGGCAGAGCAGCCGTCTGGGGCAGAGCGGCCGTCTGGGGCAGAGCGGCCGTCTGGGGCAGAGCAGCCGTCTGGGGCAGAGCGGCCGTCTGGGGCAGAGCAGCCGTCTGGGGCAGAGCGGCCGTCTGGGGGCAGGCTCGGACGGCGAGTCGGAGTGGCCAGAGTCGAGATCGAGGCGTCGCGGAGGTTATGTCTGCACCAGACAACAGGGAGTTGGCGCAAAATTCCAGCTGAAAAATTAAACTACTCAACGCCTTCAAACTGGGGGGTTGAGTCACGACAAACGCACGCGAAGAACTGGGCCTTTGATCCCTTTTCGCCATGCAACGCCCGTAGATTACTGGCAAACATACTTCTTAAAAACAATTGGGATCTATCCCTGCTGAGTCAATGACGGTGGCGCGGTTCAAAATCAGAATAGTACACAAATATTCAGGCACCAAGTTAACACATGACGTAAAACAGCAAACTCTTCTAGAGCACAGCCTTGCATGAAACCCCGGCAGTGACGTTCCCTTCATCTGCCCATGCATAACGTGCCGCTGGCGCAAGCTCCCGCTTCAAATGCCGTGCCGAATTGGCATGGTTTCCGGGGCGTAATCCGAAATAGCGTCGCGCCGCGACACTGAAGACCGCCCAGACGCTCATATCCCGGCCACCCGTCGACCCTCCATCCGGCGACCCTCGGCAGGACAGGACGGTCACATGAGCCGCTCGGGAGTCACGGTCCAACGAGCCGTGAGTCTGGCTGGTCTATGTGAATATAATGCTGGTGTAGATGCTATGTCAACGTGAACGTGATAACCGTGTGAATTGGATGTCGGCGGAAATGAGTGGGTCATTGGGTGAGTGAGTGAGTAAGCGGGTGAGTGAGCGAGTGAGTGAGTGAGTGAGTGAGTGAGTGAGTGAGTGAGTGAGTGAGTGAGTGAGTGAGTGAGTGAGTGAGTGAGTGAGTGAGTGAGTGAGTGAGTGAATGAGTCATTGAGTGAGCAAGTGACTTAGTGACGCCCTTGACCACAGCCTGGTAGGCTACGCCCTTGACCACAGCCTGGCAAGCTACGCCCTTGACCAGTGGCCGGCCCAGAGGGCAAAGTCCGCCTGTCAGTCACTGGTCCACCTGTCAGATGGTCCCATCCTCCGCCCGAGCGCCACCGCCGTCGGCTCCGACACCGGCCGACAGACGCAGTGCGACGGTTCCGGCGCGCCGCGCCAGAACTGGCGCACGGCGGCGCTAACGGCGTCGCAGGCGTGAAAAACGGCCGACAGACGCGGAGCGCTTTTTCGGACGGGGCGGACAGTGCGATGAGGGATTCGGCGTGGCGGGGCGCGGCGCAGAGTAGCGGCGACACTGAGCGATGGGAAGAAAGCGCGGGAGGACAGCGGGAGCTCACGTCCCCTCTCTGGGGGATGGAGAAGGCAGGCGACGAGGGTCAAGGGTGGACAGGGAGGTGGGGAGAAAGAGACAAGGGGCGGGACAGAGACGAGACGCAGGCGGGGTGGAGGCGGCATGGACACAGAGGCAGTGCAAGAGGCAGGGGCAGAAGCGGCTTCTAATGGCAGACCGTGAGAGAAGACGGCAGACAATGTGAGGAAAGCGGAAAAGACGTAAAACGCATGCAAGGGCACGGGAATAGACCACATTGAACGGCTGTGAAGGCAGGAGGAATGATGGAAACCGCTTTGTTAACTGCGATAACTTTCACGTTGCTTCACCTGCCCACTGTCCCACACAACCCTGAATGGAGCTGAGCAATATTCTCAGTCACCCAATGCCACCACGCGTCCCAGGACTGGTATGACGCCTGCGGCGCCATTCCTCGATTATAGCCTAATCAATTCACAGCTCACGAAATCACATCACCATAGCACACCATATCACAAGCCAGCGACACCCAGGCAAGATTACGGATAACATTATGGAGATAGAAAGCTAGGGCAACGGTAGAATGCCTGAACGCCTCAATGTCGGATCCACGTGTGACGGCACAAAGCCGTACCGGTGACCTTTGGTGACCGTCTGGTGACTTTTGTGCGGCATCTGACCCCCGGTGACCCGGCGGTGGCATGAAAGAGCCGGCCGGCGCATTGTCCGCCAGACCGTGACGAGTAGAGGGCGGAGTTGTCGGCCGTTATCCGACCCCCATCCCCATCCCTCCCCGCATGTCACCGGCTCCCGATAGGATGTACGACCGCAGCTTCATCACTGGCATTGTCGACAGCAGCCATCAACGAAGAACCCAGCAAAAACTCGGCGCGACCAAGCATGCAAAACGAAACCCCAGACTAAAAACGGCAAGAACGTCCTCCTCAGGAACATTGGGAGCGTCCGTTTCCCCAACCTGCAGCATTGTACGGCGGCGAATGTGTTATCAGGCTTCCAGCAAGCTGAAGCGAATTCGAAAGGAAATACGTGTTCTGAAGTTTTCCGGCATTCAACCCGCTATCAACCGAAACCGGCTTCAATAGCGACATTGTGAAACAGTAGCACAGCGGGGAAAAAAAACTTTGCCAGCAGTTAGCTTTCCAGCAGCAACGCGCAACCCAGATCGGTATTCCAGCCGAGCAAGGAGAGAATATCCTCCAAACGTCTCAGTATGCGGGGAATGGAGGGGGCGGGGGGCGGGGGGCGCGGGCCGGAGCGGCACCGGAAACTCGTGTGTCCGGCGCCTGGGAATCGGCGCGCTCCGTGGGAACCGGCCTCCGTGTCTGACGGTGTCACGTACTGCGGAACAGGCGCCCACTCAGCGCCGGGGCCGCCGAGTATAGCGCAGTGTCGGGTGGCACGGCACGGCACGGTACAGGGCAGCATAGCGCAACACAAACAGCACACCAGGCACGGTACGGCACAATACAACGTAGCGCAGCACAGCACAGCACACTACAGCATGGTACGGTACGGCACAGCACATCACAGCACACCACAGCACGGTACGGTACGGTACGAGGTACGGTACAGCACAGCACAGCACACCACAGCACGGTACGGTACAGCACAGCACACCACAGCACGGCACGGTACGGTACGGCATAGTACACCACAGCACAGCACAGCACAGCACAGCACAGCACAGCACAGCACAGCACAGCACAGCACGGTACGGTACGGTACAGCACAGCACACCACAGCACGGCACGGTACGGCACACCATAGCCCAGCACGAACAGAACAGCACGGTACGGCACAGCACAGCACAGCACAGCATAGCATAGCACAGCACAGCACAGCACAGCACAGCACAGCACAGTACGGTACGGTACGGCACAGTACGGCATAGCACAGCACAGAATAGCGCAGCACGGCATGGCACAGCACAGCACGGCACGGCACACATCACAATACAACACAGATTGACATAGCACAACACTGCACACCACACCACAATACACGACACCACACCACACGACACCACAATACACCACACCACACCACACCACAACACACCACACCACACCACACCACACCACAACACACCACACCACACCACACCACTCCGCAACACACCACACAACACCACACCACACCACAATACACCACACCACTCCGCAACACACCACACAACACAGTCGGCGCGGACCGGCCGGGCGAGAGCCGACTACCAGTCCGTCCGCCGCCGAGTGAGCGGTCACGAGCACCAGACGCGCGACAACCGCCGGCCTAATCCGACGGCCGTGTCCCTGCCCCCCCCAGTCGGGAGATTTGTGGCGACGACGGATTAGTCGGAGACGGCCGGCCGGCCGGGCCGCGCCGGGCTGCACGTCTCAGTCTGGCTGGGGAAACGAGTGGCGACACACGGGGTCGCTGAGGCCGGCACAAGGTCGTGCCGGGAACGGTCGACGGTCGAGAGTGGGTGATCGGGAAAGCTGTGGAAATTGTGCAGCCGAGCTCGGGTGGAGCGATACACGCCGCCGCGGTTTCTTATACTTGTGGTTTCTGTGTGGTTTCTGTGTGATTTATGTATGGGCGCTATATGATCAACATGGTAGATGCGCCCTAAAGCAAAAATAACTAACTAACTAACCGTGTGATTTATGTGTGGTTTCGGTGTGATTTCTACACGATTTCTGTGTGATTTCCGTGTGGTTTCTGTGTGGTTTCGGTGTGGTTTCGTTGTGAGTTGTGTAGGTCGTTACCCGGCGGCACGCCATCGTTCTGCCGCCTTCTACACTCATCACCTGCATCGTGCACATGCAGAGTGGGAAGTGGTTTGGCTGAGACGATATCATCATGAGGACGAGTGCAACATTCCCAGCCGGCAACGGACGAGACGAGAAGGTGCTAGGCATTTGGCAGCACAACGCAGACGTCATGAACATGGGACAGAACTCGGCTATTGGTTTTACGACACATCGACCGTTGAGTCATGTAGCATCGCCAATCTCTCACGCCGACTGGTCGCGGGCGAAGAGTAGCGACAGGTAAGACTCGAGCCCGCAACCTTTCGATTGTGAGACTTATCCCTAGACTACTCGTTCAGAGCTCATCATCGGCAGCTGGCAAAATTTGCAAATATCCCTGGAGACACTCCCAGCGTATGGCATGCAGCCGCGAGCATCTTAACTCTCTCTGATGTCCTGAAATTTATGTGTCAACACAGCCCACGTCCCGTGATCTGTATTCCGGAATCATTGTCCAATTGAAATCTGCCTGAATGTCGGCGTTCATTTTCATTGCAGGCCAATTTTTAGTCCGTGCAAACCCGCAAAATTACGATAGCCTAATGATACGTATAATGTTCAGTACGCACATAAATCTACAACACTCAGCTAAGTTGATAGTTTAGATTCACAACGCATAAACTGACATGTCCACACGCAAGAACACGAAGCATTCAAATTATAAAAGTCAGCTAAAAGATCAAATCGGAACTGTTTGAAAGTGGCAGAGCTTACGAATAATCCCTGTTCTAGATACAGCCTCCATTTAGTCAAAAGAGGCAGCGCTCTGCCAGCCATCGTAGTCCAACATCGCAAACGTCAACATTAGTTCCCAATCTCCAACCACACACAAAGATTTAGAGAGAGATAAATCAACCGTACTTCCAGAAACTACACAAGAACGCGAAGGCGTTCACCCTTTGATATACACTTCAATTGATTACGCAGAACTTTGCGGCGGTTTCTCCAGTTGGCCAGGGACTTCCCAGATTCAGAATCATGAAGTGATCAAAAGGCCCGAAATTTCTGAAGCTCCCATTGAAGTGCAGTTTCAATGATCATGCAACATCAATGTACGCTTTATGCTAAGGATCCTATGCAACTTAATTGCATGAAAATCAGCATGGGAAAGTAGGGAGGAGCGCTGAAACTAAACAGAACATACCAGAAAATCCATGTATTCTCCATCAGATTTCACCACCGACAAGAGGTACAGACTCATAGCGCAGAGTGCGGCGACTTCCAGCCGACGACCCAGACCACGAGCCCAGATTACATTTTGCCGAGATGTGCATACAGCAACTCAGAAGTTGTGGAGTCTATCTGGAGCTGTATCTCGACACAAAGCCCGAAAGTTCCAGGAGTGTGGCCGCATATCTCTTTGTGGGCGCCTTGTGGGTGCCTCATGCACCCAGAAACCGGACTTGTGGCGCCCACAAGCATCGCTTGTGCACCCACACATTATTTGAAGAGACAGCAGAGCGCAACCTTGCCAGTCAGCATTACTTGCAACTATGTCCCTCCCGCTTCCTGCAGTCCTATACCATAGCAATACATGCAGTGTCATGGCCCACGGGATTTTGTGAAGATTTCTCTCCGACAATCCTAACGGCGCATTGACATTCAACGAGCAGCGAAATGTCGTGTGATACACTGGACGCACCAGATTTTGACAACTCGTCGATTATCAGCATACTGCCAGCTCTGTTCCAGCGCAAGCGCGTGAACAGTCATACAGACAAGCTGCTGAGAGATCGCGCGCCTCCTACCTGCATCGTGCAACAACCCTCAGATAATCGAATAATCTCATAACCCTACCGGTGTGGAGTCCGCGCTACCGCACAGCTGCGCATAAGGCCACGCCCGCAGCAACACGATCTCTCTCTCTCTCTCTCTCTCTCTCTCTCTCTCTCTCTCTCTCTCTCTCTCTCTCTCTCTCTCTCTCTCTCTCTCTCTCTCTCTCTCTCTCTCTCTCTCTCTCTCTCTCTCTCTCTCTCTCTCTCTCTCTTTCTCAAATAGACTGCCGTTCGGGAGGTCATCCACCTCAGTGGCTGTCGATTCGGTCTCGACGGTGTTCGATGGATGTTTGAGCGGGACTAGCGCGCCAACTGGGCGGCCCGACGAGCTCGCTGCTCGTTCGGCGAGGCGAGCAGCGGACGGCGAAAATTGGTCGGATCCGGCGTGGCTGCGGTCAGTTTCCGGCCGGCTCGCTTGGGGCGCGTCCAGCGGAGTCCCGCGGTCGAGGTGCGTCGGCGGCCGGACGCGAGCACCCTGCGCGACGTTGGCCGGGCTGTCCCGTCTGCCCCGTCCAGTCTGTCTCGTCACGTCTATCTCGTCACGTCTGTCTCGTCACGTCTGTCCCGTCCCGTCCCGTCTGTCCCGTCCCGTCCCGGCTGTCCCGTCCCGTCCCGGCTGTCCCGTCCCGTCCCGGCTGTCCCGTCTGTCCATCCGGTCTGTCCCATCCCGTCCGGTCTGTTCCATCCCGTCTATCCTGTCCAGTCTATCCCGTCCGGGCTGTCCCGTCTGCCCCGTCCCGTCCCGTCTGTCCCGTCTGTCCCGCCCGCCTGGGTCATCCCTTCTGTCCCACCCCGTTTGCCCCGTCCCACCTGCTCCATCCGTCCCAAAATCAAGTCTGACATTTCTGAAACTTGTGTTCAAGTTCGGATTCAATGATTAGAGGCCTTATGAAAATTAAATTGCATGGAAATTGCTATCCCGCCTGTCTGCCTCGTCCAGTCTGTCATGTCCCGTATGTATCATCCTGTCCCGTGTGTCGAAAAGGGCATCGATAATCGAGAACCTGCGCCGATCTGCGGGTGATCGACACTCGTGCTATTAGTCGCGCCACGCTACAGATAGGCCTGCCATCCACCAGCACGTCACCGTAGAAAACCACAACTTGTGTGTGGGTCAACTCGAATGCAACACGTGCCAATATGTGCATTTTGTATCCCCAGTCATGGCACGCACAAAACAGCAGGCGCCACCTCCCAGTCGCAACAAACGGCCACAAGTCGCAAGCATCTCAGGTAGCGCAGAAAACGCAACCCACCGCAGTCGGCTTTCTCCCTGCTGTCGTCAGCACAACACCGTTCGCTGCCCCGTCTGCAGCAGCTCAGCGGCCGGTCCGACTGCGCCCGCCCGTGCACCGCACCACCCGAGTGCACCTGCACACAGCCTGTGCACGGCCTGTGCACTGTGCACGGAGGCGCCGGCCGGCGCGGCCACCGCGATCGTTATCACATGGCACCGTAATTTCTGCGGCCGGGCATGACGGGCGGAGGCGGCGGTGCGCCTGCGGGTCCAGTCGTCGTCCGCGCTGCACGAACAGCACAGCGGACGCAGCCGGCGCACGGATGCGAGTCTGAGGGGCGGGGGGGGGGGAGTGGAGGCAGGCGCGCACCCAGGATTTTTCCATGGGGGAGCCCGGACCGAAAAAGGCACTTGGCCGGCTCCAAAAGGCCACTTTGCGGTCCGGGGCACACTGGAAGGTTTGTTGACCGGGGGGGGGGGGGGGGGGAAAAATGTCGCCAAAAAGCAGTTTTGGGCCCAAAGAGCACCTTTGGCACAGGCGGGGGTTTTTGTCACATCAGGCAGGTGATTCTTGGCTGAATTTGAGACATTCCGGCCAAGAGGGCACTTTTCGGTCAAAAGGGCACTTTGGTCTCATGGGGGGCTGGGCCCCCTGCCCCCACCCCCTCCGGTGCGCCTATGAGTGGAGGAGAGGGGCTTCTGATCGTACATGCCGACTCCTTCCGTGCGGCTAGCATGGACAATTGTTACGCGCTTTTATGTGCGACTGTGACGGCCATTATTTACCGATGACCTTTGTTTTAGAACTCGACAATAGGCTGTGATAGCCGCGAGTCTACTGTGGATGGTCGGAATGTACGTCTTTGTCTTTGGACAGTAGAACCGCGTCCTCTCCTGAGCCGACAAAAGCTACGGCAATTCCAGACGTCCCTCGTTCTGTTGTCGATTATTGTTTGTCTTTTGGCCTGCAGGGCGCTTCGGCCCGTCTCGGATCGTTCGCGTCCACGCCCCGCTCAGGAGCAAGGCAAGGAAGCATCCTTAGTCCTGAAGGATTTCAAGCGAGAGTTTCTGGCGATCAGGACGGCGTTTTGCAGTCCGATCCCAGAACTAGCTGCTCTGGACATGAACCGGAATCATCAAACGTGAGTTCCTGGAGACTGAGATGTCGTTTCGCAGTCTGGCGCCAAAACAAGCTACTCGGAACTCAAAGCACAACGGCCAAACGCGAGCATTCGGCGTTCCATCGACGAGCACCCGGTCCGTGCCAGCCAGACATCCCTCCGGACGGACGACCGGGTCCGTCGGCGCCAGCACCGCAGAGCCAATCCGGGCAATGGTATCGCGTGCCGGCGGCCCGTTCCCTCTTCACTCTCCCTCCCGGCACTCCTGCTCCTCCGCTCTCCCCTCGCTCGACGGCGGCCGTCGGGCGCGGATCGAGAAGCTAAAATGGCACAAGAACGACTTTCTCGGCAATTTGTTCGCGACGTGGTGTGGTGAAGAAGTATCGTCACGCAACGGGAGACGAGATGCTGCAGGATGCAGCATTCTACCCCACTGATGCAGAAGCATGGGGGTTGGAAGTCCATGGCACCTCCAATTTTCGTGATCTGAACCCTTCAGCCATATACTAAAACATGGTCCCTCAATGTTTTTAACCATTACTCCCACACTTCCGTAACAGGGGACGAGATGCCGACTCCCCATTGATGTAGGAGCATGGGGTTTGGGAGTTCATGCCCACACCACATCATCTCCATCTTAACCCGCGCCGTCTTTCCGGTCAAATCCTCACACCCCGTCTCGGGGGGGGGGAGTGAAGACCCCCTCTAAAATCAAAACTAAGCATCGCACGAAAACGAAAGAGGTGTCATCGGAAAGTGCTCGACGAGTAGGGTCCGGGTCCATCCCACAAAAAAAATCCACAAAAGTGACATCACCTGGGGGATAGATTTTCACGACTTTCACGACTTACATTATTTTTTTCACTCTGAAGAGTTCATTTTTGGGACATATGAAAAAAAATTTATTATCGAATGAGGAAAGACAGCGAAATCGACCAGGGCTACAATTTTTTGCCCCCCCCAAAAAAAAAGAAAATAAATAATTTCCTCAAAATTATGAGTTTTCACGTTTTCTTTCATTTCCCTTTTCCAATGGGTAGAGCAGACCGAGAAGCGTTGTTGGAAGTCAACTTTCCCTAATAAAAAAATGCTTACTTTAGCCAGAATCCTGCATTTGAACGGCAATATGGTAAATACGCAAAATTTGTATGTAGTCAAAAACTAAAAAAGAAAGAAAAATCAACTCGTACGTTTTGTTGAATCTGTAAAGCTAAGCAAACGCTGAAAGTTTCATTAAAATATCTGTATCCGTTAAAGCGTCACTTAACTTTTGGAGTCTCACTTGACCTTGACTAACTCGTTGACCCTAGATGACCTGACCTAAAAATTGAATCAGCATGTCAAATTGATGTGGGAAAAGGTATGCCAAATTTGGGCGCGCTGCCGCGCCGTTCGTCCGCATCCGCGAAAAACCTGAGGGTGGGGGGGCGGTTGAAGACCCCCGAGACGGGACGGGTTAATCTTTAGACCTTTTGTATATAATGCCCATCCATTTTTTACCATTGCACTTCCACTTCTGATCTCGCCCTCCCACCCACCGTTGGGTATGCGCTCTTACATTCTGAGCTTGACTGGGCCGGTCCCGATACTAGTTTATTAGGACACTTCTACCCTGCGGCTTTTCATATTCAGTCGATAAATCATGCTCACCGACCGGTCAGCTACTGTACGTAATTCCAACGCGCCCGAAACCCGAATCAATGTCATTTAACTATCCGATAACCGGTGGCAGGTAAGGTGACTGGGGCCTTCAGCTAACTGGGAGAGTCAGCTGACTGGAAGAGTCAGCTGACTGGGAGAGTCAGCTGACTGGAAGAGTCAGCTGACTGGAAGAGTCAGCTGACTGGAAGAGTCAGCTGACTGGAAGAGTCAGCGCGTCACCATCGCCGGCGGAGAGCCGTCAGTGATCACCCGATGACGTGCTGCCGGCAAACCGAGCCCGGCCGACCGGCCAGCCTCGTGCTGCCGCGGTCCGGGACATGTGACGTCACGGCTGGTCACTGTGACGTCACACCTGGACGCCGGCGTCGGTGGAGCGCATTTTCTGACAGGACGGCGGTTGGATGTCGATACGTGTTAATCAGGTGGCGACAGTGCACGCTCCTGACGGGTTCGCCAGAGCTGGAGCTGACACGACATCAAACACACATAACATGACACGACAGCAAATACCACGACATGACACGACAGCAAACACACACGACATGACACGACAGCAAATACACACGACATGACACGACAGCAAACACACACGACATGACACAACAGCTAACACACACACACGACAACATACACCACGACATGACACGACAGCAAACACACACGACATGACACGACAGCAAACACACATGACATGACACGACAGCAAACACACACGACATGACACGACAGCAAATACACACACGACATGACACGACAGCAAACACACATGACATGACACGACAGCAAATACACACGACATGACACGACAGCAAACACACATGACATGACACGACAGCAAACACACACGACATGACACGACAGCAAACACACACGACATGACACGACAGCAAATACACACGACACGACACGACACGACAGCTAACACACACGACATGACACGACAGCAAACACACGACATGACACAACAGCTAACACACACCACATGACACGACAGCAAACACACACGACATGACACGACAGCAAACACATGACATGACACGACAGCAAACACACACGACATGACGCGACAGCAAACACACGACATGACACGACAGCACAACACACACGACACGACACTACACGCGAGTCTCGCTCCCGACACTACACGCGACCGAGACCGTCACGTCAGGGCTTGTGAGTCATCGCGGACGACACGGGTGGGTCTCGACGTGACGTCACCGGATTGAGCAGCCGGTCAGTTCAACTGGCACTGTCTAGTGTGTTGTGCGTGACTTCAGGCTTCAGACGCGACCCAAACTTCAGACGCGTTCTCTGTGCCTACCTATGCGGCTGCAAACTCATGCTTTGGTGTATTTCTGGTGCTAAATTCCGGCGTACGTTGGACGCTGCAGACAGTACGTTGTTTCGTGTCTTCGGTGTTACTTTTGGTTATATGTATACAGACATATATGTATAATATATATATATATATATATATATATATATAATATATATATATATATATATGTATATATATATATATATATATATATATATATATACAAATAATAAGCTGTTCCGAGTCTTAGGTGCCGCAAAATGGGACTACGTGAATATCTTACGCTTGAGGCTTGATGCTTCAGGCCTTATCCTGTGTGCAAGTGCTGAGATCACTCCGGGGTTCGCCCCTGAGCGAGGACGTCTTCCCCCCCCCCCCCGGGTCCGTTCCTGAGCGACAGCACCTCCTCTGTGCCCGCCCGTGGCTCCCGGCGCTGAACGATCGAAGAAGACAGCCAAACATTGCACGTTCAGAACTGTGGTCGTACGCGTCAGCTGTCTGGTGCAGCTAGTGCCGGGGGCTGACTCAGTTCCCGTCACGCGGTCGTCACGTCAAGCTGAGTCACCCGGCGCCTGTCACGTTCGTCACTGTCGGAGTAATTCTGCTTCGGCGCTGTCGCCTGAGCCGGAGGTGCCCGCGTCGATGACTCACGTGCCGTGGTCAGCGGGCTCGGATTTCCAAATGCATGGTTAAGCGTGTGGCTACACACAGGCGCGGATACGGAAACCTGGTGTAGGCGTGGGGAGGTGGGGCACAAGTTTTAGAACTGTACACCACCTCCCCAGGCGAGTGCGGGGAGGTTGGGTACAAGTTTGCTCTGGCCCCCTGGACCTGCGCCTCATTGCACACACCAAAGTTCCGCGAGTTGTCGCGAATTCGGACCTAATTCCAAATGCGGGTAATGCGGTGCCTGCACCACGAAATGCTTGACGCCGAGCTCACCAGATAGCACGTGTTCCATCAGCATGGACTCACCACATCGTGTGGCGCAGAATTCGGCCGAGAACTCGACACCGACGAGAATAATTCATTCCACCTGGTGTACCGCACCTTCAACCAGTTGCGCAGTGTCGAGCCGATCTAGAGGCAGTCACATCCGCTCCAGTTGCCACCAAAGTGCCAGTGCTTCAAGGTGAGGTATTCGGTAAACACGGGCTGGAGTCTGAGTTATTTGGTAGCGCCCGTTACCCCCCCCCCCCCCCCCCCCACACACACACTCCTCTCCCGGTGGTAGCTGTTTACGTAAGACTTCAGTTTTTGTCGGCCCACTGAAGCGATTCAAAAGGGAATATTTGTTGCTATTTGAGTTTAAGGGCGCTTCGACCAAAACGTGATCGTTTACAGAAGGGAATATAAAAATGCTTAATCACTACAAGCCCAAAGAACACTGAAGCAGGCACCGCCAAAAAATGCATTAAAAAGGAAAATAAGATGGCAGCGTTAAGCACTTGGGCATCCCAAACCATGATTAGAAGTTCATGAAAGTAAATCCCAGATGTGCGTGTTTGTACGCGTGGGTGAAATTTAGTGTACTACTGGTGATGCACGTGCATCCCCACCTTCCCAAAAATTGAATCGGCATGCTTGATAATGGCATACGCATTGATAATTCAACAGAGACAGAATATTATCAAACCTGCCGTTACCATTCGACAAAAGCTAGCCCAGAACGCTGCCAATGTTGCCACGTGTGAGTCGTAAGGAGCGGGGGAGGGTTAGGTCAGCGTTCGGTTTTAGCGGGGAATAAAGTGAACCTTTGAGGGAATATTGGCTTCTTTTACGACGCATTCAACCGCTAGGCCATATTGCGTCGCCAACCTCCCACGCCGATTGGTCGCGGGTGGACTCGGTAAACGCCGTCGGTCGTGAGATTCGGATCCACAATCTTGTGATCAAGAGTACGACGCTCTACCACCTGAGCTACCGTCCCCCTTCACCCCCTTGAGGAAACCGCCAGAGGAGCAAGCGGCGGGGAAGCGGCGGCGAAGGAGCGCGTCGAGCGCGTCCGAGGGCAGCCACTGGAGCGCCAAGCGATGACGAGTCGGAACTGCGGAAGCTCGGGTCGCGACCGGAGCCGCACCAATTCGGCCGACCAGAAGCCAAGCGCCGTGACAGCCGAAGTCGGTCGGAACTGGCCGCAAGCCCGCACGGCGCCGTTTGTTTATTGGGGCTTAGGGGCGCATCGACTGCAGTGGTCATGCAGCGCCCATAACATAGTTTGTCACACGGTATTGACTAAGCGAAGGCTAGTCACATACACTACATTTCCAAACGAGTTCCGGTCGAGACACAAATTATAATGTAATAGTCTTACTACATACCAGGCAAGGGGTTAATGAAAAAAGTGGATACGCTTCACGATTTTGCGTGTCATCCTTGCGCAGGGGCCATGCTAATCTTCTCTGAATCGTTCCAATTTTAGTTAGTATATGTACTGCCGAAGCAAGTACCCGCACGGCGCCGTGTCGTAAAACGGAGATGCCGCCGTTCGGAATGGAAGCCCTCCGCGGTGGCGGGCGAGCGCCGGGGCGACAAAGGCCGACGGGCGCGGGCGGCAGCGGCACACGCAGCGTTCTCCGCGGCGGCCCCGTGTCTCGAGACAAAGACGCTTTCCAGGCCGTAACTCAGTCATGCTCCCAAAACGGCGCGCGGAGGCAACAAAGCATGCATAATGGATAAGTTGCATGCGGGTGCGGCAATTAGCACGCAATAAAATCAGCCTTATCTGTACAAAGTTAGTTATTCCGGTGATTAAGGCGACGCAAATGACCTGTACGGACCGGCACGTCTCTAAAAATCACTCCCCCTTCTGGCGATAAAACCCGAAGATACTGCACGATAGAAATACACCACTTGTTCAACCATGTTCAACCGCGTGCAATGTAAAGCGCATTGCACGTATGCATGGATTGGCACGTCCACCAATAATGGGCGTGCAGCAGCGTCCTCCAATGCGCGCCGAGTTTCACCGACACAAGTGACCCAAATACCGTGCTCTCACGTAGTCGAGCCCCAGCATAACGACCGTGCTCTCAGCGGAGCGGCCGGAGCAGTCGTCGTGAACCATCTCATCGCCCGGGCGGGAGCACGTCCGGCCCGGCGGCAGTCAACAGTCAAAATAGCCCGGCGGTCGTCAATACTCCGAACGGCCGGCGGACTCAGAACGCGCGCGGTGTGAACGGCCAGTCTCACCGGGCGGCTGTCGCGCACACCGGGGGGCTGTCGCGCACACTGCGCGGTGTGGAGGCCAGTCTCACCGGGCGGCTGTCGCGCACACCGCGCGGTGTGGACGGCCAGTCTCACCGGGCGGCTGTCGCGCACACCGGGCGGCTGTCGCGCACACCGCGCGGTGTGAACGGCCAGTCTCACCGGGCGGCTGTCGCGCACACCGCGCGGTGTGGAACGGCGCGCCTCACCGGGCGGCTGTCGCGCACACCGCGCGGTGTGAATGGCGCGCCTCACCTGGCGGCTGTCGCGCACACCGCGCGAAGCACGCGACGGCGCCGGACCGGCTGCGCGGAGCAACGAGAAGAAGAAGAACCTCGGGTTCTTTTACGTCGCATTCAACCGCAAGGTCATATGGCGTCGCCAACCTCTCACGCCGGTTGGTCGCGGGTGCACTCGGTAATGCCGCGCCGGTTGCGAGATTCGAACACACAATCTTGCGATCAGGAGTCCGACGCCCTACCGACTGAGCTACCGCGGCCCCCGTGTGGAGCCAGGAGCGTCGTGCGCCGCGGAGTACGTGGACACACGGCGGAGACGGAGACGGAGACGCGGAGACGGACACGGAAGCACAAACGCCGTTGTCGCACGGCGGAGACGCGAAGGCGGACATGCGGAGACGTTGAGATGCCGACAACACACCGCCCTCTCCGAGTTGCATCGATGAGAAATCGGCGGACTCCTTGGTCGTGCCGACGACGGTCGGCTGCGTCAACCTGCCGACGCCCCCCCCCCCCCTCCCCCCACCCCCACGTGACGCCGCACGGTCCGACGTTCCGGTCGGCGCGCGCCCAGCACAACAATGGACCGTCACCCTGGATGGCGGTCAGCGGCGCCGTTTTGCCACACACCGGGTCACGTGACGTGACGTCACACGTCACATGTCGCGTGAGTAGGTCAGTGCCGTGCCCCACATATTCCCGTGCAGTCGGCGGCATCCCATTGAGCCGGCTCGTGAGGTCGTGGTCATGACCAATCGTGAGGTCGTGGTCAAGACCAAGTCGTGGTCATGACCAAGCGTGAGGTCGTGGTCATGACCAGGCGTGAGGTCGTGGTCCTGACCGAGGCGCCGGGGTCGTCTCGTGAGGTCGTAGTGCTGTCCGGCGCGTCGGAGTCACCGCGTGGGGTCGTGACCATGTCGTAGTGTCACAGTCGCCTCGCATAGTTGGTGTCACCTCGTAGAATCATGACCATCTTGTGGCGTCACAGTCACGTCGTAGAGTAATGATCATCTCGTAGAATCATGACCATCTTGTAGAGCCACGATCATCTCGTAGTGTCACAGTCACCAATATCCTCACTTCAGTGTCCTAAAATTATTTCACCATTAACTGTGCGGATGAAGAAAGAAGTTGCTTGGAATAGTGAAAGATTGGAAGAAAATAAAGGATCGTCACTCAAGGATTAAAAACGTGGAATGCCTTTCACTTAAGTCACATGCATTTTACATTATTTAGCAGTCGTGTGTATGACTGCCCACACATGTGGCAAAATGGTAAAAACCTAAGGCAAGGATGAAATAGCACAATTCCATTAACTGTGAATTTCCAGGCCACATGGTCAATTATCTTACACTGACTTATACATTCACCCGCCATATAGCTGGAGTCACCTCATGCAGTCGGCATCACATCTTCCACTCGGAGTCATCTCGCGCGGGTTCATCGCACTACGGCGCAGTCACCTCGCGTAGTCAGAGTCAAGCCTCGGGAGTCGCCCTGTCTGCGACAGACGGGCGGCTGTCCAGCTGGCGCCGCGCCAGACGCGCTGGGCTGGCGCCGCGCCAGACCGGCGTGCTTCCATGAGCGGCAGGCACCACACCACGCTGAACCGAGAGTGCGGCGGCGGCTGCTTCACACCTCTGGCCTGTCGCTCAATGGTAACTCTCTTCCCTCCTCCCCATCTTCCCTCTCATGCGCTCTGCGCTCTTCCCTCCCTCCCCCATCCCTCTCCTGCGCTCTGCGCTCTTCCCTCCCTCCCTCTCCTGCGCTCTTTCCTCCCCTGCACTCTTCCCTCTTCCCTCCATCCCTAGTCCCTCTCCTGCGCCCTTCCCTCCATCTCTCGTCCCTCTCCTGCGCTCTTCCCTCCCTCCCTCCCCCTCCCCTGCCTCTTCCCTCCCTCCCTTCCCTCTCCCTCCTGCGCACTCTTCCCTCCCTCCCTTGTCCATCTCCTGCGCTCTTCCCTCCCCTCCCTTCGTCTCTTCCCTGCGCTCTTCCTCCCTCCCTCGTCAATCTCCTGCACTCTTCCCTCCCTCCCTCGTCCATCTCCTGCACTCTTCCCTCCCTCCCTCGTCCATCTCCTGCGCTCTTCCCTCCCTCCCTCTCTTCCCTCTCCTGCGCTCTTCCATCGCTCCCTCCCTCTTCCCTCCCCTGCGCTCTTCCCTTCCTCTCTTCCTCTCCCTTCTCCTGCACTCTTCCCTCCCTCCCTCGTCCATCTCCTGCGCTCTTCCCTCCCATAAGCTCCTCCCCTGTCAATGGTCTGCAGACACGCCGGGTATCCCGGTCGGAGTTGTTCCAGAGGCACGCCGAGACCCGGCTGGCGACGTCTGCCCGTGTCAGACCGGGGGTATTTATTGGTCATGCAGCTGGAGTGGAGGTGGTGGAGGGGGATGAGGATGAGGATGAGGATGAGGAGGATTAGGATGAGGATGAGGATGAGGATGAGGATGAGGAGGATGAGGATGAGGATGAGGATGAGGATGAGGATGAGGATGAGGATGAGGATGAGGATGAGGATGAGGATGAGGATGAGGATGAGGATGAGGATGAGGATGAGGATGAGGATGAGGATGAGGATGTGGAGGAGGTGGAAGTAGAGGTGGAGGTGGAGGTGGAGACGGAGGTGGAGGTGGTGCAGTGGAGATGGAGGTGGAGGTGGAGGTGGAGGTGGAGGCGGAAGAGAGAAAAGGAGAGCGTAGAGAGAAGGAGCCATAAAGTGCACGCGAGAGCACGGCGCGCGGCATGGGAAAGGCGGCCGGCCCAATCCAGTTGGAGCGCTGCAAACGAAACCGTTCGACTGGAACGCCACCGGCCGTGTTTTTCCGGCGGGCCGCCGTCGGCAACGGTCCGGGCCGCGCTCGTCATGACAGACGGCCGCCGCTCTCCCTGTCGGCCGTGCATGTGCAGGCGGCGGCGGCCGGCGGTGGTGGTGTCAGTCGGCCGCGGAAGCGCCGTCCGTCGGCGCGGCACGCTGCACGGAGCACACGGCGTTGGTTGGTTGGTTGTTTTACGACACATCGACCGTTGAGTCATGCAGCGTCGCCAATCTCTCACGCCGATTGGTCGCGGGCGAAGAGTAGCGACAGGTGAGACTCGAACCCACAACCTTTCGATTGTGAGACGAGCAACTTACCCCTAGGCTACTCGTCCCCTGAGCACACGGCGTGCGCGTTCGGAGCGTCGCTCGGGCGTGGGCCGGCGCGCGCCCATTGTGTGGGTGGTGGGGGTGAGGGGTGGGGTTGGAGATTTGGCGGATCAAAAGTCAGGTGTCCCAGGCAGGGGAGGCCTGATAACAATTACAGCTGGAATACGCGGCTGCATAGGAACGATCTCATTGTTCGGCGATGGAGGTGGTGTCAGGAGCTATTTTGGAGGTCTTTTCCATGCACGTGATTTATGTCAATATATTCAATTGAATAATTCATGCTCACATGGTTAATAATACAGTTCTATTAAAATTGTGGACACTGTCCCCCTACCCCCACAAAAGCACCTAATCGTATGCCACTTGGCTTGTTCACATATGTACTCATGCATGTAATACACGGATTAACATAGGCACAATGCGTGTAACCCTTTGATATGCATGGCATACATGTATGTCATGCATGCCACCGGTTGAAGTTCTGGTCTGGTATTTGTCAGATTTCAATCTTTGCGGATTTCATGGCATATGAGAGTAATCACATGCATCTATTGGTGATTATACAATAATTCGCACCTGTGCGACATGTCTCCCACTCATTGTGCAGAATCGACCACCATCCGTAATGATAATGACGGTACATTCGGTGAAAGCATCGCCTGGCACAGAACAGATTCACGGCTGAGGGATTGTCGGGAGAAATACAGAAGATTTGCACAAGAAAAGTGCGGACGTCACTGCAGAGAGACACGGCATCACGTGATCTCTCTTCATAGGCATCTTTATTGAGGCCACGAGAGCATTGCACGTTCGCTCCTTGTTTTAGGTGCGTTTTTTATGCTAAGCTTTGATTGATATCATTCTGACACCATTCGATACTTACTTCCAGCTGCACCTTCCACAAATATCTATGCCATGGTCAGAGCTATCTCATCGCATTGGAAACTCCATCGGATTCAGAACCATGTTGGGCTTTAAACACGAGTCGGCACTCTGAACTGTAAATCCGTCGTCTGAGTTAGGGATCCGACGTCTGGATTGGGACAAGATTATTCCAGGCTAATTGGTGCAGGAGGTATGGAGAACTGTCACCAGCCAGCTGCAAGGCTGCAACGGGCGCTTGTAGTGGGATGGTGGTGGTGGATTTGTGCCTTAGGGCACGTCGACTGCCTTGCTCATTTAGCGCCCACTTGAAGTGAGAGATCAAAATCGCACGTGCACACTATATTCGTGTTTCAAGTAGACTCAAGTAGACCGGTAGTCGCGGGTACGCGGGCGCGCGCCCCAGACGACGGCCATATTGGCACGCAATTCCAAACACCATGATTAATCGACAAGCAGCTGTGTCGCACAGCGCATCTGTCAAGACCTCCTCCCACGTCAGCCAGCACTAATTCAGTGCGTACCGACGCTCAGCGGGCCTGTTTTGCGTGATCACCGCCAAGGCGGAAAACCGATCGTCCGAATCGCTCGGCGAGCAGCCACAACAGAGCGAAAAACAGACCGGAAATCGCCGCGCGCGCACGCCGTTTTGCGGGGTGTCGTCTGTTCAACGCACGTCACGTTCGACAACAGCGGTCGCACCGGCGGACGTCAGAGTGGCACACGGCGTGATGCCAATCGGCGACGACCCTGGGAGTCTCCGAGGCGGGCGGACACAAGCGGGGCGCACTTGGCCCCCGGGCAGTGCTAACATAATAGGTTTTTCGTGTGGTGCGAGATGTCGAAATGAGTGCAGTGTCGAAATTTGCCATGGAAACAATGTCATCTAAAATATATCTTGCATCACTGAGGCTAAATTTTGAGTCAATAGTATACTGACAAGTGTACAATTTTCGGTTCTTTTTTTAGGTAGCTAACATACGAATGACTACATCAGTGATGACTATAACAGTACTTATACTATCAATTGGCATTGTATAAAAGACACACATCATTGATGACTACACCATGACCATTCTATAAATACCACATACACATATGCACATCACAGATGATTTATCACATACACATACACAGATACACATCACAGGTGATTTCTCCACCTGGAATTGTGGTACAAGATGTTTGTGTAGCGCCATCCGCATTGCTGAGCGCAATCATGACGCTATAAACAACACGGGTATTGTTAGGAATGAGGCATGAAAGATTCTCGAACATACGTCAAGAAACACAATGGTTTGGTTACTGCTTTGGTTGGTTATTGGCTTTACGACACATCGACAGTCAATTCATGTTGCGTCGCAATCTCGCACGCCGATTGGTCGCGGGCGAAGAGTAGCGGCAAGTGAGATTCGAACCCACAACCTTTCGATTGTGAGAAGGACAACTTACACCTAGACTATTCGTCCCCGATACTGCTTTGGGAAGTACGTCGATTTGGTGTTCAGAAAGTGGCATATTTCACGCTATTTCGTGAAGACCACGGCTCCCGGAGCTCTCTGTCACGTGGTGCGGCGCACCTCCTGGTGAGGAGTGCCCTGGTCGTCACGTGATGTGTCGTCGCTAAGCAACGACCACACAGTGCGGACATTGGAGCAGAAGCCAGTTGTGCAGCCAGATATTCAGGTGAGGCTGTTCGGGCTGCTCCCGGCCCGTTTCCGACGATTGGCCCGTCGATGGCATTGGAGCCGACGTCTGGTTTCGATGTCAGCATCACTATCTGGCAATATCTGGGCTTATCTGGTATCGCTACCTAGCAAAAACTGGAACATGTCCGCAAACTGCCGAACAATAAATACATCGATACATACATCGATCATTGAGTCATGTAGCGTCGCCAATCTCTCACGCCGATTGGTCGCGGGCAAAGAATAGCGACAGGTGAGACTCGAACCCACAACCTTTGGACTGTGAGAGGAGCAACTTACCCCCCAAGACTATTCATCCCGGCGGAATTACTGTCCTTCCTGGAGTTAGTTCTGAAGCGGCATGATTTCATTTCGTGTTCAGAATCAGGCTCAGATTACAGCGTCATCGGCAACGCAGTCTTTGCCGACCAATCCCTCCTGATACGGCAACTAATCCCCTCTGAGTGTGATTAATCCCCGGAACGATGACCCCGACTGGAACGAGCAGCGCCAACGGGTTTCGACTTCCGCCCGTCGGGTGTCGCACAGGGTCGATACCTCGCGCCGGCACTTCCGCGCCGTTATTTCCTGGATCCTCGCGAGGCTTTCGACCCGATAATGCTGGGAGGGAAGAGGGGGCGTGGGCGCGCCAGTGGCGTCCAGATTATCCGAGGGGAGACGTGGCAGCGCGTGGGGTGAGGGGCTGATGAGCCATCTATTCCGGGCGGCCATGTTTGTTCTGGAGCACACCAACACACACGGCGGCGCAGTTATGGTTCCCTGAGGAGAGGGGATCAACAGCCGGTGTTGGTACGCTGCACTTGAGGTTGTGTCAATGGGGACTCCGTACACACATTATTGCTCCCTGACATTTAAGAAATGAACCATATTATCCAAGCACAAGTTCAGCTTGGCTCTATGTCAAATGTGTTCACATATAGCACCATTTAAGTTTCATTCATAGACGCATCTCGAGAATAACGGGCGCCAGTCTATTTTTATATTAGTCTTTCTCCAGAGACACGGAGAAAGGAAACAGAATGCAGATCACACACACAAAAACTGATATCTGCAGAAGCGATCGGAACTTCTGCGAACACAAATCGCCCAGTTTTCGACTGAGTGCACAGTTTGAAAGGACAGTTGTAGACACAGAGACAACGAGGATATGAATATACCACGTCGAGAGTTATCATCCCGCTCACAGAACATGTCAACGTCCAAGACGGACGACGGCACGCGAACTTAAATAACTTAGAGACAACTTAAAGAAAGAGTCCCGGCCCCTCAATGACGCACTGAGTTGCTGACGTCACTTGCAATAGTCCGCCATGACGCGAACAATTTGCTGGGAAGCGGACATTCCCAGCATTTGGAGAGATTTCTGGCCGGCTCGGCTATCACCAAGTTCATCAATCTCCCAGATCTCCAGATCAGGGTAGGCAATATGGGAAATTCGGCAGGAAGAGCTTCGTGCGAACAAAGGAAAGACGAAGTATGTTGCAGGATGAAGGCATCGCAGGGTAG
The DNA here is from genome assembly GCA_034440575.1 of Imbricaverruca yamaguchii. Classification (NCBI taxonomy): domain Eukaryota; kingdom Metazoa; phylum Arthropoda; class Thecostraca; family Neoverrucidae; genus Imbricaverruca; species Imbricaverruca yamaguchii. The sequence continues at coordinate 169,077 of JAOTOL010001166.1, read as the reverse complement.
AACGTGTGCTGCAGCAGCATACTGTGACGAGCTGAGCGGGAATTCAGATATGCTTCATCTCGCCGAATGGGGTAGTAGTTTCACAAAAGACGATAGGGGACACAGCGCTACACCACTGGCCTCAAAGTCGGGACATTCCTGCTCAAGTTCAGCACCTTCGGCCAAAGCCCCGTTCATCACAATGCTTCGTTTCGACTTAAACGAGTCCTCGTCCCTTCCCCCCTCCCCCCGTTCGCCATGTAGCTCTTCCGTGGCTCCGTCCCTGCTCTATTCAATGAAACAGGGGTGTCGATTTTTTAAAAACATTGGGTGGAGAGGGGGGGGGGCGAAGTGTGTCAACATTGGTGGGGCCGTGGTCTACACAAAAGGATACAAATCGACACCCATGCAATGAAACCTGGAGTCACACCATTTATACATGTTGAATCCTTGCAAAGCTGGTGGGAGAGACCATCACAATGGTTAGTGTGTGATGAACATGATGAAGTATATTAATGCGAGTAATCAGGGCGTCCCAGCTATGCGAACTTCGAGGTAGGCATAGCTACTGAGTGAAAATGTTCGGCAGTGAGTAGCTTACGAGTCAGAAATTAACAAATCCTGTTCAGCATAGGGAACCTGTTAGAGAGGAGATCACAAAGAATGCTGCAGGCTGAGCCTGCACGTACTCACCAAGGCATCTTCACACATTACATGAAAATATGGAAGATGGAATATGCCAGAAGTGGAAGTGCGTACCACACGGATGCAGACATCCACGTACCACGACACAAAACTGTCCAGAGCGACACTATGGAGGCGTCAAGGAGGGAATTAACAATTTGCCAAGTGACTCACGACATACAAGGAATAATACAATACGACCTACAATGAGATAGGATTCAGATGACGACCGGAATGCACGTGACGCGGCAAACGAAGCGGGCTCGCATCAAACGACCTTCGACGAGTCGTATGAAGATGGCGAACGGCGACTCCCCGCTCTCCGCGGGAGGCTATTCGAAGGGGAATAATGCTCGAACTTGAACCTTCGGTTCTTTTACGATGCATTCAATCGCTAGGATATATAGCGTCGCCGACCTCTCACGCCGATCGGCTACGGGTGGGTGGACTTGGTAAATGCCGTCGGTTGTGTGATTCGAACCCACGACGTCGCGATCAAGAGTTCGACGCTCCACCAAATGAGCTACCACGGCCCCGGTGAGTGACATTAAAGTATTTTCGGGAATGAGGGAACTGTCGGGATCCGCCGCCTCGCTACTGAACAGCGCCTTGACCACGCTCCTGCGCACGGATGCGTACTCAAGGTCATCGCTTCCACCGCTCAGCCAACGTTTGTTTGTTTGTTTATTGGGTGGTTCACGACGCACTTTCTGCACATTCACGGCTGATGGCGCCGCCCACACTGTTTCGCCGGTGGGCCGCGGGATTGGGAAATGTCCTGAGCGGCGCTGGTGTCGAACCCCCGGGACCTTTGGTACCCATAGCCCGACACCTTAACCACTCGGCCATCCCCACCGCTCAGCCAACGTCTGGATGCACCTGCCGTCGCACCAAGCGCAAGCTGACCAATTCGACGCCTGACCCCATCACCAGCTCTCCTGCTCCAACCCACCCCCTCCCTCGCCCCCAGTGCCGCGTTGCAGTCGCCGCGCCGGCTTCTCACGTTCGGGCGCATTCCTGCGCGCCGTTCGCGGGGCACGGGGTCGCGCCCGCAGGCGGGCCCTGCAGGTGACGTGCCGACAAAGCGCAGCGTGTCGGGGAGCCGAGGCAGCGGCAGGCGGAGCCACGTTACCTCGGGGACCGGCGGAGCGAGGGACGGGCCCGGGGGCGAGCCCTGGAGAGGTGGCGCGTCGACAAAGGCAAGCACGCCGGGTGCTGGGTAGATGCGACGGCGGCACGCCGCGCCATTTACCTCGGGGAGCGGCGGAGCGAGGGACGGGCCCGGGGGCGAGCCCTGGAGATGTGGTGCCGACAATGCCAAGCATGCCGCCTGCTGGGGGACTGCGGGAGCGGCAGCACGCGGGGCGACGCTACCTCAGGGGAAAATAGCACGTCAATTAGCACGGTGCTTCGCTTTGCAACGAGGAATTCAGCGGTGGTGCCGGGAGGAGTCAGGGGAATTTTAACGTCGAGGTCAGTTGTGCTCATCCCAAGATGGCTCGGCATACAAATTTCGTGGAACCACGAGGTGCTTGACGATGCCCGTCACATGTGCACATCGAATCACCTTGGCAACACCATAAGCGGTGTCATGACGAGTAATACTCGCGAACTATCTGACGTCCACAGCTTGGGAGCCTGGGAACTTTGGTAACCTCGCGGAACAGCATAGCGCGCATTTCTTGCCTTCGAATCAAAAGTATGGCGTCAATGCTGTTCGCCTACATTACACGCTGCAAATATGACGGAACACTCCATCGTCTGCAACGCTAATCATGCGGAATTCCGCACTAATGGTCGGGGGCATGAGCTCCGGTATCGCGACGGTGCCGCCGCACGAAGGTCGCCCGGCACCGGATAAGGGCCGCGTTCACGACCCGCTCCCTCCCAGTGGCGGGCCAGTCCAGTGGCCAGCCAGTAGCCAGTCCGCGGATCGGGTTAAAATGGGTTAAAATGATGATTTTTCGATAACTGAGAGATGTCGAAACGAGTACAGTTGGATGCCGAAATTCGCCATAAAAACGATGTCGTTTAACGGAAATTTGAAGTTTTTCGAGATGTCGAAACGAGTACAGTTGGATGCCGAAATTCGCCATAAAAACGATGTCCTTGAACAGAAATTATAAGTTCTTCGAACACAAGTGTGCTCCAGCAGTGTGCTCATGCCTGTACCTTATCCCTTGTTTTTAAGTACGTATTTTCGGGCTAACTATTGCAGCGATGGCAATACAAAATACCTAACCTTGTCAGCTGATGTTGCATATACTACTCACCATACTAAACTCACCATGTTGTATAACAGACCATAGGTAATCGTCGTACATGGAATTGTGCTAAGGGAAGTTTGTGCAACACAATCCGCAGTGGTGAGTGCCAGCATGATATTTATCAAGAAAATACTGTTGAAAATTAGATATGAAGATTTCACAACGATTGCACGAATCATCATGAAGCACCATGTTGTTACTCTGCTGGGAGGGGTGTCAATTTAGTGTTCAGAAAGTGATACATTCCACCATATTTGACCAATATTCATCACTTGTGTGATGACGCCGCTCATTACGATGTGGATGGAGGTGAGGAGGACAGCGATGACTCCAGCGGCCTGACACATTGTCCTGAAGGGCATGGAAGCATCCGCATGCTTTAGCTCGTCTCAGCATCTCATCTGAGCGTTCATATCAGGGCAAGCGTCCCAGAAACTGTGATTGTCGGGGGATGTGGTAATTCACATCATAAGTTGATTATTTGTGAGCAAGGATCAAAACGTAAACGGATACGTTTCAAAAGGGTGATATGCCAGTGCCACGCCACCCGCATCTATCCCCCCCCCCCCGGGTGGTTGAAATGGGGGGTGCAAAATACATGAAGGCAATGAACAGCCCCAAATGGATTAAGGGGCACTCATTTGGGTCCTATGCTAAAAGTGTAAATTATTGGGAGAAAAGCCAACGTTGATGGGCATTTGCCCCCTTGCCCCCCATCTCAAGCGTATATGAAACAACACCCCTGCTGATAATGCTTCTGTTGCTATTCGTCCAGGAGTTCTTCAACACGCTCTCGTGGCGGTTACCGTATACGCTGCTAGCTTCACCGTGATGTACGTGCGAGAACGGCCCGCACGATTCTGGCGCTAACCCGCGCAACATCATGGCTATGGCGTTGTACGAAAAGAAACGATCGGCAAGTTTCGCCACCGCCTGCGAACTTCAGGCTCTGGAGAGTAGCGCACGCGACACGACGATAGTCGAATGTGTGGCAAAACTCTCCCCTGTCGGCGCATTAGTCGCACGCAAAACGCGGCGTGTGGCACGCGCGACACGAAAACAGTCGAAAATGTGGCAAAAATCGCCCCCGGCGGTATATTAGTCGCACACAAAACATGACACGCACGTTCGCGTGGGGGCCGGGACAGCGCTGAGCGGGCTGGACAGGCGACGGCTCCAGGGACGGCTGACGGCGGTGGTGGCCCCACCACTTCGCTGTCGACATCAGCTCAGCTCGAGCCAAACACGGCAGCTTCTCGCAGGCCAGTACACAGGTGAGCAAATGAGAATTAGACAGGTGAGCAAATGTGAATTACACAGGTGAGCAAATGTGAACTAGACAGGTGAGCAAATGTGAATCAGACACGTGGTAAATTTCACAATCCATTTTTACACTTGTTTTCCTTTGGAAACTTTGCCGTTGTTGGCTTCTTCGTCAAACATACACCTCTAGCACCGCCTGGTCTATCGTCAATTTCAACAATTGGTAAACTATGCACGACGGTGAGCAAAGCACTGCACAATCATTGCACTGCGTGAGCACATCGGAAGCATCGTCGAGCACGACGTTTTCAAGAGGATTCACCGCATTTTCGATGGATGTGTTCTCTTTCATACGAGTCGCATTTAAGACCCGCTTTTCCCTACAAAGCCATTGCCTTTCTGCAGGGCCGACGCCAGTTCATCACTAACAGGATAAGGCCTGTCCACCACTAACAAAACGGAACCTGTCCACCACTAGCGGAACAATACCAGCCCAACGCTATATTGATTGATTATTTGGGCTTTGGGGCGCATCAACGGCTACTGGTTATGTAGCGCCCACAGCCCAACGCTAGAGAGACAGTAGCTACACACCACTAACGGAGCGGGACCTAGCCACCACTAGCGGGACATCACCTGCTCACCACTAACAAAACAGGACCAGTCCATCGCTAGCAAGATAGTAGGTATCAACCCAACACTAACGGAGCGGGAACTGGCCACAATTAACGGGATATCACCTGCCAAACACTAACGGGACATCACCTGCCCACCACTAACGGGACATCACCTGCCCACCACTAACGGGACATCACCTGCCCACCACTAACGGGACATCACCTGCCCACCACTAACGGGACATCACCTGCCCACCACTAACGGGACCTCACCTGCCCACCACTGACGGGACCTCACCTGCCCACCACTAACGGGACATCACCTGCCCACCACTGACGGGATATCACCTGCCCAACACTAACGTGACCTCACCTGCCCACCACTAACGGGGCATCACATGCCTACCACTAACTAACGGGACGGGACCAGTACGCTAAGATATGAGCCTGGAACAAGGTTGGACAAATACGTCTCCCATGCTTTTCGCATCCGAAACATCATCATCTCCAGAAAATTAGCATCTCATTTTCTCATTTGGAGGCTGAATGGTGCTGTTTGACAGTGACAGTGACAATGACAGAGTGATAGCGACAGTGACGGTGAAAGTGATAGTGATTTAAGAAATGATTGAAAGATTTACTGGAAATGCAATCTGAGATTCTGACGCCACGAGCTTGAAAAAAAAAACATGCTTCCATATTTGATCACCCTAGATTTGCTCCCCACTTCCAGGATCACGAAGCACAAATCCAACCTTGGCCTGGGACGCAACGAAATCCAGCCTCTTGCAATGCCGGCTGCCGGTCTTGCCTAAGCGGCTGTGCAACATCCGTTGCAGGTGCGACCTCAGGTGTTGCCACCGTGCAACGTCTGCAGTGGTGTGGCTCAATGACACTCGCGCGACGAACATCCAGCTAGGTGTTTCTCAATCGCAACTCGACGACTGTGGGAACGTCGCAAACACGAACGATATAATTTTCCGTATTGGGACAACAGTTGGCGTTAATGGTTGGTATGCAAGCCACAGTGGTGTGCTTGAAAGCAAACACAAATAACGCATGAAGCAGATAAGCGTCGGTCACTTCCCTTCTTCCCACTCTCCCTCTCCCTCTCCATTTCCCCTTCTCTATCCTTCCCATTCTCCACATCCCCTGCCAGACTCATCTCCCTGGATTTACCGGTGGAAATGGCCCATCCTGGACACTCACTCTGAGTAACTGGGACGTGGGCAGAAGTACAATGTTTTGTTCATGGCATGATGAGTCCTGACAACTAACTATGGCCCATCCTGGACACTCACTCTGAGTAACTGGGCCGTGGCCAGAGCTGCAATGTTTTGTTCATGGCATGATGAGCCCTGACAACTAACTGGCGCAGCGCACGAACGCTGCGGGTGACATCTTTGGACGTCAGGACGGACCACAAAGGCTACAGCATTGGCTCGCCGCGACCGACACGTCTTCACGCACCAAGTTTCCACCCAACCGCATCTGCACACCAAAGGCGACAAGGACGGCACCGGCGCCCAACCGGCGCTTTCCGGGACCCAGGTGAGCGACCCGAGACCGAGCCGTTTGCCCCCCCCCCTCTCCCCACCCCACGCCCCCACTCGCGTCCGTTATAATCCACCGGTGAGCCGCAACGCGCCCAGCTGAGAACGTGTTTGCACACGCGGATCGCTCGGCGAGTGCCGCCGCTTCGGCTGAGCCCCACCCCGCCCCGCCGCCCTGCCCGGGGGGACGCTTCCACGGATTGAGGACGGGCCGCCACAGCATGACATGACATGACGACACGGCCGTGACAGTCCCGTGTCGGCGGTCTCCGGCTCTTGGAAAGCGTCCGGCAAACCGCGACTGCCGGATCCCGCGGAGGTGTGGCTCGCGGAGCCTGGTCAGCCCACTCAGCCTGCCTGGTCGGCCCACTCAGCCTGCCTGGTCAGCCCACTCAGCCTGCCTGAAAGCATACCGCCCACTGCACTGCCGATCCCACTAGCTGCCTAGTCAGGCCTCAGCCCACTCAGCCTGCCTGGTCAGCCCACTCAGCCTGCCTGGTCAGCCCACTCAGCCTGCCTGATCAGCCCACTCAGCCTGCCTGGTCAGCCCACTCAGCCTGCCTTCAGCCCACTCAGCCTGCCTGGTCAGCCCACTCAGCCTGCCTGGTCAGCCCACTCAGCCTGTACCCACTCAGCTCCTTAGCCCACTCAGCCTGCCTGGTCAGCCCACTCAGCCTGCCTGGTCAGCCCACTCAGCCTGCCTGGTCAGCCCACTCAGCCTGCCTGATCAGCCCACTCAGCCTGCCTAGTCAGCCCACTCAGCCTGCCTGGTCAGCCCACTCAGCCTGCCTGGTCAGCCCACTCAGCCTGCCTGGTCAGCCCACTCAGCCTGCCTGGTCAGCCCACTCAGCCTGCCTGGTCAGCCCACTCAGCCTGCCTGTGCCTCAGCCCACTCAGCCTGCCTGTGTCAGCCCGCTCAGCCTGCCTGATCAGCCCACTCAGCCTGCCTGGTCAGCCCACTCAGCCTGCCTAGTCTGCCCAATCAGCCCACTCAGCCTGCCTGCCTGTCAGCCCACTCAGCCTGCCTGGTCAGCCCACTCAGCCTGCCTGACTAGCCTTCAGCCCACTCAGCCTTCCTGGTCAGCCCCATTAGCCTCCTCGGGTTCGGGTACGTGTGCACACGGGGGGGGGGCGTCAGGATTGGCACGACACGACACGTCAGGATTGGCATGGATGTATTCCTGCTTTCGAACTTGAAGAGGACATTTTCGATCTGCTGGGAACACATTGTTCGACACATCCAGGGTGGTGGTGGTGGATTGGAGTTTAGGGGCGCGTCGACATCAAGGGTCACTTTGCGCCCATCGACACATCTAGGGATGAACGCAAAAGGACTCAAGCAGCCGGCACGCCCTGCGACACAAATCCACCACCACACCGCCCACATCTTGGGAGACACGCACCGAAAAGGACGCTCGCCGAGAAACATGGCGGGGATGCATGCCGAGAAACATGGCGGGGAGCGCATCTCCGCCGCATGCATGGGGAGCGCGGCATCAGCAGAGGGATCAACCATATCCGGCGGTCCAACCATATCAGCAAGACGTCAGCACTTCTGTGCAGGTAGCGAGCATATCTATCTTCAGCAGCGACGCTATGTATGATTGAGAAATATTCCGACGGGTAACTCGTGGCACGTTACGCAGCGTCAGAGGGATCAACCATATCCGGCGGCCGGAGGGATCGGACAACACTTGGCACCTGCCGCCTTTGATGTGAATTTTGGGGCACGGAACTGAGTTGCGGCCAAACCGGACACATACGTCGGGTCCACAAACTACAAACTACCCTGCACCCCGCCGTCCCACTGTGGGCGCGCAGATATACACCGGCGCCTCCCGTGTCGCTTGGTTGGTTATTGGTTTCACGGCACGTCGACCGTTGAGTCATGTAGCGTCGCCAATCCCCCACGCCGATTGGCCGCGGACGAACAGTAGCGACAGGTGAGACTCGAGCCCACAACCTTTTGATTGTGAGACGGGCAACTTGCCCCGAGACTACTCGTCCCCGCCTCCGCGTTTGCATGCAGGCATACACTGGCGCTTTTCGCGTCTGTTCGTAGCCAAAATATAATGTATCCTAAAGCAGCAAGACGTCAGCACTTCTGGGCAGGTAGTGAGCATATTTATCTTCAGCAACGACGCTATGTACGATTAAGAAAGATTCCGACGGGTAACTCGTGGCACGTTTCGCAGCCTGGGAACAGGTCCACTGAGGTACACCAAGATTGATCGAGCATTTTCGTTCAAGTCGTCGATATTCTGCGTTTCTTCTCTGAAATGCGCAACGCCGCCTCCAGCACGGGCGTAGGAACCGAGATGACAGGCGCGGAATGGGCGCCAACTGGAAACAATGGCCTCCGCGAACCCACTTTCCATACCAATCATTTCCCGATTCCTACAGCCGTGCCGTTCACCAACACCCCACAACGCTTCTATTCACACACGGCCCATCTTCCGATCTCGTGTCGACGGCGCCGGCGCGGCGTTCACCGCTTTCACAAGCCGTCGCCACTCCCGTAACATGACGAACGGCCCGGGCACGTGACAGCCGCCGGGCACTGCCGACGGTGTCACGTGACCAGAATGCGGCGGCGTGATTGGCCGCCGGGCGAGTCAGCTGACCACGCGAGCGCGCGGTTTCTCACGGCCGACACGCCTGGCGCTTCTTCGGCTCCGCCGAGCGCAGGTGGTCTGGCGAGCGCTGCATAACCGACGCTTCGGGCGTCGTCTGACCGTGACGCCGCACCGCGATGTTCGGGCGCCGCGGCCGCAGCACGACGCAGTCCGACCGGCGGCGGTTTCCAGTCGGTCGTAACGTGACGTGGCTAACCGTGACGTCACGCCGTGACGCCGCGTAACATGGCGCAGTCTGACCATGACGCCACACCACAGGCATCGTGGACGTAACGTGACGCAGTCTGACCATGATGCCACAGGCATCGTGGACGTAACGTGACGCAGTCTGACCATGACGCCACACCACGGCATCGTGGGCGTAACGTGACGCAGTCGACAGACGCCACACCACAGGCATCGTGCGTAACGTGACGCAGTCTGACCATGACGCCACACCACACATCGTGGGCGTAACGTGACGCAGTCTGACCATGACGCCACACCACAGGCATCGTGGGCGTAACGTGACGCAGTCTGACCATGACGCCACACCACGGGCATGTGGGCGTAACGTGACGCAGTCTGACCATACGCCACACCACGGGCATGTGGGCGTAACGTGACGCAGTCTGACCATGACGCCACACCACAGGCATCTTGGACGTAATGTGACGCAGTCTGACCATGACGCCACACCACAGGCATCGTGGACGTAACGTGACGAAGTCTCACCATGGACGTAACGTGACGCAGTCTGACCATGACGCCACACCACAGGCATCGTGGACGTAACGTGACGCAGTCTGACCATGACGCCACACCACAGGCATCGTGGACGTAACGTGACGCAGTCTGACCATGACGCCACACCACAGGCATCGTGGGCGTAACGTGACGCAGTCTGACCATGACGCTACACCATAGTGTTCAGACACCGTGGACGTAACATGACATAGCCTGATCATGAAGTAGTCTGACCATGACGCAGTCTGACCACGACGCCACACCACGATGTCCGGGCGCCGTGAATGTAACACGACGTGGAATGATGCACCAACATTGATTGGCAAGTGATAACCAGTGCATGCAAATCAAATAAACCTAACATTGAAGCCGTCGAGGGTCGACTATCGCGTTGCAGAATATGTGTTGGGGTGCTGGAGCGATCAGAATGTTGAAAGACCGCCCGACAGATCAGCCGACGAAAACGGTCCGACGAGGACACCATGGGCTGTCTGGCTGCCTGGCCGACTGGCTGGCTGGCTGGACATTGTAGACTGACTGTGGCTGGCTGGGCATCATGGGCACACGGCTGTCTTCCGACGCCGATCCGCTGGCGACGAGCTGAGTGCACGAGTGTCCAGCGGAAATGCCGCCCCCACCGCCCCGGGGAAGACGGGCCGGAGACCGGTCCGAGGCTGCCAATCGTCACTACTAAACTCGCCTCGCCACGGCGTCGAACGACGCTGCAAGTGTCGAGATGCAAATCCACCGGCCGGGCCGATCCCGCTCGGGTGCCGGCCGGCGCACGACAAAGCGCCGTGCAGAGGTGCAAACGGGTGCACCACCGCACCGCGCGTCGTCCCGGCGTGCACGTCGCCACATCGCGTGCAGGCGCACCGACGCACGTGCACTGTGCACGGCGGTACAAAGCGGTGTCGGCATCGGGGATGCAAACTGTAGCAACGCGGCGTTGGGTCACCGACGGCGACCTTGGCACTGCTGTACAGTGCGCTGATCCACGGCTGGTCTGGCCTGGCCTGGTCTGGCCTGGCCTGGTCCTGGCCTGGCCTGGTCTGGTCTGGTCTGGTCTGGCCTGGTCTGGTCTGGTCTGGCCTGGCCTGGTCTGGTCTGGTCTGGTCTGGTCTGGTCAGGTCAGGTCTGGTCTGGCCTGGCCTGGCCTAGTCTGGCCAGACAGAAACGGGTCGCAGGCTCACACGACCCCACCCCTCCCTTCCTACCCGGCCGTCGAACATTGGCCAGCGCACACATTGCGTGACACACAGACTCGTTCTCAATTCCTTTGGATGTCAAGGCAAACATTAATTGTCTCTCACTTTGTAATGTTCTGCAGAGTTAAAAGCTACAAATGTAACAAATTCAACGTAAGTTAACACAATATTTGTTACACTGCACCTCTGAATTCCGATAAAATACTGGCTCGCGTAAATTCCGATCACTAAAAGTCGACCGCATCCGGGGTCATGGTCCGGAGCGCTTCTAAATAGCCCATACAGCAGTAAACACAAACTTACGCATTCCCTTCCGCCGCTGGGGTACTAATGTGCACGGGTCATGGGCACCATACGATCAGTATGGTCGATGGGCCCTAAAGCTCAAATAACTATGCGCGAGTCGGTAGTATTCTCAGTGATCATGACCGTTCAACCTACAGCGCGATACCTCCCCCCCCCCCCCAGTGCACATACGCCATCGGAATGGTCAGGTGGGGTCGGCCTCGCGCACGCCACCTTGACCCGACAGCTGCTCAGCGCGCACGAGCCGTGACCTTGGTGACCTTGTCGCGGCGGCACAAGTGCGCGGCCCACAGTCTGGCTGGCCGGCGCCACAGCTGTCCCGCCACCGGTGGAGGCCGGCGGCGGCGGCGCAAAAACGCGCCAAACGGAGCCGTCGCGGCGACGGCGGCCCTGTCACAACACACCGAGCGTGAGACGGCGCTGACCGCTTCAGGGCGCCGCTTGACCACCGCGTCGGCCTCGTCAGCGTGTCGCGCCTCGTGGCGTGGACGCTGGTGGCCGATGGCGATCCGGGAGTGCTAGGTCAAATATTGCATCAGGTCGAACAGTGGGTCAGCTCGAGCATTGTGTCAGAATCCGATAGACGGTCAGCACCGGAAATCGGCCAGGAATCGGGTCAAACATCAGATCAGGTCGAACACTCAGTCAGGTGGAACACCAGGTCAGAACCCGAAAAGCCGTCAGCACCGAAAGTCGTATTAAACTCTAAAATCGGGTCATAATCCGAGAATCGAATCACAACCCGAGAATCGCGGTCATGCCGCGGGTCATGACTTGCGGCTAAATTGCCAAATTCCTACAAGAGCCAACTTTCTCGAAATCCGACGGAGCGTTACGGAATTTAAGATGATGTCCGTTTCTTATCGCCCCTCCACGCGGGTTTAGCGCGTCCCGATACGGCCGGATCCCCAGATTTCCCTGTGCAGAACGTTCGCGTCTGTGAGTCATACTGAGTCATGGCTGAGTCATGGCTGAGTCATACCTGAGCTAATGCCAGTCAATGTGTCAAGTGTGGAGCGACGGCTGTCCATGTTAGACAATTAATGGCTTTTCGACAAGCCAATAGCATGCGTTCTGAATACAAACGATCTAATTATTTTAATGTGGCAAGCTATAAACTGACTCATTTTCTAGCAGATTCCGTTTGGAGTAGCCACGCGAACGTATTGCACGTGGTTTCTTTTCCTAACTATCCACAGAAGTCTAAATTAACAGAAGCGTAAAAAGCTGGCATTCATCAAACTTATTTCGCCCAGAATCGGGGGCACAACACGCTCATTGAAGAAAAGTCAGTGCTGAAGTAGGCTATTAAGTGTTGGGTATGTGCTTCTCGGAGAGAATATGTTGAGTTTCAACAGAAGAGTCCAATCGTAACTTGAGACCGCAAGAGAACTTCAATTAAGGCTTCATTTCGAATCGGATCGTAGGCTTCAAATCGGATCATGGGATCCCAAGAAATTGTGAAATAACTCTGTATTGGATCCTGGCATATACCGTGACACACATTAAAGCCCTTCATCTCGTTAATTGACCGCGTGCCATTAAATTGCACCGCATTGTAAAATGCATTCGGCGTCATTAGAACTCAAAGCAGAGTAAGCTTTGAAAAAATGTCGTGCACTTCAGGCGTAGCCCAGTTCACCTTGTAGTCCAAGCATAGCAGTATATAAGCGCCACAATTGCCTGATATCAGCACATGACGCTTATCGGTGCACCGAAATTCCAGATTTCTGCGCCGAAACGCCTACCCTAGAGCCCACCGCTCGTCCTCTGCACTGAGGCCCCACACCGGAGCACCGACTGCACTGAATACCACGGCGGGCTCTTCGTCCCCAGGCCCCGACATGCGGCGGACGCGCGAGGCCGTGACGGCGACGCAGAAGGTTGGATTTGATTGGTGGGTGCGACGACGTCGCCCATCATAAGCGCAGACCGGCGCCTCACCGGAACAATACGCGCGAGACCTGTCGTTCCGGCCAGCCGGTATACACACCAGTAGGCGGTAATTAAAGCTGGAACTCGGGACATTAATAACAAGTGTATCGCTTCTAACGGGGAGGCATCCGGCAAGTAGCGGCTTCGGGGACTCTCAGACAGATTCGCTTCTGATGGCCGTGACTGCCGTCGCTAGCACTTAGTCCCAGCGGAGGACTGGTGAGCTTTGAACCCTGGATTTGCCGAGGTAATTATCGGTCCATCAAACTCGAGGATGGGTACTAAATCATCGTTTGTGATGTAGAAACGATTGCATTGTCGATAGTAAGTGAGTGTGAGCAAATCCAACAACGTGATACGTAGCCATGGTCGCCTGGTAAAAGATGGTGTACGGTTACCCGAACGAAAACCCTGATCGCAGAGCAGACAGGTCTGGACCGCTCTATCAACGGACGTTGAAGTGGTACCATTTATCCGTCACAAAGCACCATTCAAACTTCCCGTGGGAAAAGGAGGGCATAATTCCGAAAAGAGGGTGGTGTTATTTATGACAAAAAGAACGTGGTATTCACCCAGCCCGGTCCGGTGTATGCATTACCTGACAGCCAGCTCTCAGTCATAAGCCCTTCGTCCCGGCCCCGGCCCCAGCCCTCGACCTTGGCAGTCATCCCTCATCCACAGTCTTCCAGCCCCTAGTGCCCAATCCACGACATCCAGACTCCAGTCGCCAATATCAAGACCTACTACCTGTTAATCTGTTAGACGTCATCACCCAGCCCTGAGCCCGGAGCTACAGCTTTCAGCCCAGCCTCCTCTCCATCCTCCCCCATTCATTCAGCTCCAGTCTCTCCTCCATTTCTCCAGCCTCCAGCTCCAGCCTCCTCTCCATCCTCCTCCATTCCTTCAGCTCCAGCCTCTCCTCCATTTCTCCAGCCTCCAGCTCCAGCCTCCGGCTCCAGCCCTCCAGCCTCCGGCCCCAGCCGCCAGTTCCAGCCACCAGCTCCAGTTTCCAGCCCTATCCTCCAGCTCCACCCTCCAGCTCCACCCTTCAGCTCCATCCCTCCTCAGTCTTCTCCATTCCTCCAGCTACAGCTCCACCCCTCCCCAGTCTTCTCCATTCCTCCAGTCTCCGGCTCCAGCCTCTAGTTCCACCCCTCCCTAGCCTCCCCCATCCCTCCAGCTCGTCGGCCGCAGCCGCCGGCTCCGTCACCGCCGCCGGCGACATCTGCGCTGATTGACTGCCTTATCTCACGGGGAGATCCTAATGGAAGTGCCATGTGGCCGGCGGCTACGGGGGTGTGGGGAGGGGGGGTCGGCGTCGCCTCGTGCTGGGAGGCGCGGCAGTGTTGAGACGACAGGATCGGGTGGTCCCGGAGGCGCTGGCTGACACGCGAGCCAAATGCCGTTCGGAACATACCGCTGATGATGATGATGATGATGATGGTCGGGGTGTTGATGGTGACGATGTCAGTACTGCTATGAATGACTGTGGTGGGACTGGTGATGGTCGCGATGGCAAGACTAATGATGCTGATAATGATTGGTTGGTTATTTGAGTTTTAGGGCGCATCGACCAGGTTTGGTCATTTAGGTGCCCATATGCTGATGATGAGGGGGCGGGAATGTTCATGGTGGTATGTTGAAGAACTGGTAATGTGGGTGATGACATCTGCATGGTAATGTGGGAGATGACATCAGGCAGGGATATGACAAGAAGCATTGAGTATGAGCAAGGAGCAGTCTTAGATATGAGGGGATATTTTGGGGGATGACAAAAAGGTTTGCACGATATGGGTCACACCTGAGCATGAGGGGAATGGAGTTCCTCAGCAATAGGTACAAGGTGGCGCTGAGTAGGAGGCTCAATGCGGAGAAACTGGGCATGTCATGACGAGATGTAGGCCATAAAGTAAGTTAACGTTGATTGAAGTGCAAAGCCGCTAGACTCATCAGTGGACTAGGCAACATGGAACATGGAAACAGATTCATGGCTTTAGATATGCACACTCACTGAAGCATAGAAGATTAAAGGATGATAAGATTGAAAGGTATATAATCATTAAAGGGTTAGATCAGGGTAATCTGAATGATGCTCTTTTAGTAAGTGTATCGCACACGTCAATTCAGGTTCGACAAGTCAAGTTGTAAAACAGCTAAGTGACAACAGGATGTCAGTCAACGGGTGGTTAATCAATGGAATAGGCCGCCTGCTGCTATTGTGGGGAGCCCCTCGTTGAAGGTATTTAAAAAAAGGGGGAACAATTTTTTTTATATTGGAGAATATTGTTTTTGAGCTACAATTACAATTGAGATATATATATATATATATATATACATATATATATTAAATATATAGCTATATATATGATATTCATATACATATATATATATATATAATATACATATAGGTAGGTATTTATATATGATATATATATATATATTCTTTGATATATAATGTATATATATGCGTGTGTGCTTAAACACCAGTTGACTTTTTCACACCACCCCTCCCTCCACGCTACAAAAAAAATGTTTCAGGGCACTGGGCTGAGGAGCCAAGCGAATGTCTGGCTAATGGAAAGGCCACGAGATATCACCGAGACGAGCTCTGTGTTGATCTAAGTGGAGCGGTCGACTTACAGCCAACTCCAGCGCCCACAACAACTCTTCACAAGGACGCCCGCGGAAGACATATTTCACCGGCGTGCACAACACGCATGAAACGCTCCACTGGGACACGTGTGTTTCAAGGGGTGGGTTGTTCTTTGTTTTACGACATATCGACCGTTGAGTCATGCAGCGTCGCCATCTCACGCCGATTGTTCGCGGGCGAAGAGTAGGGACAGGTGAGACTCGAACCCACAACCTTTCGATTGTGAGACGAGCAACTTACCCCTAAGCTACTCGTCCCCATTGTTGGCTTCAAGTGATATGGTGCATCAGACCGTATATCGATCTTCCGACCAGCTGCGCCGACAGACTGAGACAAGTGCGATGTATAGTGCGCAATGTGAACCCGATACGGGGAATACGGTATGCCGGCGTACTGGCACACGTGTCCTTCGGATTGTACTGATTCACATTTGGTCATGCTGGCTATTTGGGACCGACGGTAACGGTATGCATCTGCATCGGTGCGGTCAACTGACCTCTGTACAGGTATTATCCGACATATTTCTGTACCGGTACGGTCCGACAGACTTTTGTACCGGCACGGTCCGATAGACCTCCGCACCGGTTCGATCCCCTCTGCACCGGCAGGGTCCCCTCTGTACCTGTACAGCTCCTGTACCGATAGTTCCATCTATACCTGTATGGTACCGGTACGGTGCCCTCTGTGCCGGTACAGCTCCCACCGTCGGTCTCCTCTATACCGGTACAGCTCGCTCTGTGCCTGTACAGCTCGCTCTATACCGGTCCCGGTACACCCGGTCCCTCTATACCGGTACGGCTCAGCTCGTTCCTCTGTACCGGTACAGTTTCCTCTGTACCGGTACAGTTTCCTCTGTGCCGGCGCAGCTCCCCATGCGCCGGTGCGGTACCGGGCGGCCGGCACAATGACCCGACCCCGGGCCGCACCGCTATCTGGGCCGGACGGTAATCCGCGCGACACGCCGCCCACCCGGCGGCCGCCGGCCGGCCGCGGCAGCTGACCGCCGGCCGGCCGGCGAGCTGCATGGACCCGCTGCACGCCCCCGCAGCCCGCACACACACACACGGCGAAAGTCGGACCGGGCCGGACCGGTCAGCCGCCAGCTGGCGGCACTGCCGTGGTGGCTGGAGCGGCGGTGGTGGCGGGAGCAGCGGCGGTGGTGGCGGAGCAGCGGCGTGGTGCGGAGCGGCGGTGGCGGGAGCAGCGGCGGCGGTGGCGGGAGCAGCGGCGGTGGTGGCGGGAGCAGCGGCGGTGGTGGCGGAGCAGCGGCGGTGGTGGCGGGAGCAGCGGAGGTGGGGGTGGGGGAGCGCGGCGGCGGTGGCGGGTGGTGGCGGGAGCGGTTGTGGCGGGAGCAGCGGCGGTGGTGGCGGGAGCAGCGGCGGTGGTGGCGGGAGCAGCGGCGGTGGTGGCGGGAGCAGCGGCGGTGGTGGCGGGAGCAGCGGCGGTGGTGGCGGGAGCAGCGGCGGCGGTGGCGGGGCGGCGGCGGTGGGGGGGCGGCGGTGGTGGCGGGAGCAGCGGCGGTGGTGGCGGGAGCAGCGGCGGTGGTGGCGGGAGCAGCGGCGGTGGTGGCGGAGCAGCGGCGGTGGTGGCGGAGCAGCGGCGGTGGTGGCGGGAGCAGGCGTGGCGGCGGTGGTGGCGGGAGCAGCGGCGGCGGTGGCGTGACCCGAGGGCTGTGACGGGAGTAGCGGCGGTGGTGGCGGACCCGAGGGGGCTGTGACGGGAGTAGCGGCGGTGGTGGAGTGATCCGAGGGACGGGAGTAGCGGTGGACGTGGCGGGAGCCGAGATGGCAGTGGCGAGAGCCAAAACGGTAACTGTAATTGGTGGAAATGCGAGAAGGGGGTCGGACCCTTCCTCAAATGAACTTAACCATCGACACCATGACGTGCACGTGCTGTTCTGAGCCCAAAATGCACTGTGACATTAGAAGCCTACGGGGTCGTCCCCACCAGTGATAGGGGAACCATAGGGGGAACCATAGCGCTTACTCCTCCTGAGTCATGACGTGTCTCAGGGGAAATATCGGGTGTCGTATCATCGAAAATCCTGCAGAGATCCGGTACGTAATGCCACGCGTTACATTGTTATGTGTAGTTATCCTGCTCTATGCTCATAGTGCCCACAGTCCCATGCTCCGAGTTCGGATCTTCCGATAGGTAGGCAAGTGAAGTCAGCATACGTTTCCCTGAAATGCCGACTAGGGTCTAGCTCAGTAAAATTGTGAATAAATCGCTTTTGCTTTCGTCTACACGAACGTTGTGTCTCATGCAGGCAAGTTCCTGTAGCCTTCGTCGCCTTATAAAGCGAAAATGTACGCAATTTGGAAACAAGCCGGCCTTGCCGTCATTTCGCGCACGATGTGTCTCCGTGGTTTTCTTTAGAAGAGCAGAACAGCTTTGAGCAGCTTAGAGCAGCTTCGAGCAGTTCTGAGCTGCTCGCTACGGAAGAGCGCCGCAACATGTTTGGAGCAGTTTGGAGTATAAATCAGCTGTGTGTGTCTGGTGTATGTTTATGCAAATGACGCGAGTGTTCCAAACTGTGGTGGCGCATCATTGTAATTCAATTTGATGGAGAGAGCCAGTCACTGCGGATGGAAGTTCATTTTATATCATTATTTAACAATAGTCGAATTGCCTTCTGGTAATCGGCAAGCGGTATGCATAGGAGGGATGTTTATTTTATGATCAATCGAATTGAGCGAAGGCACGATAAAGCAGTTGCGGAGTTGTTGGCTTTTCATGATGAAGATGAGGTTCACGAAGCTGAATATCTTCATCTTTTTACCAGGATCCAGTCAGGTCAGCAGGTGAACTCCCCGCACGGTCCACGAAAACTCGAGCCGGACCCACAGCCCTTCACAAATATATGTCCTGCTTCAAGCTGCCCCTGTCCTGGGCCTGAACATGCTGGAGCGCATTGTGCCCACTCCTATCCGCTTCCGAAAGCGTGCGGGAACGGGCAGCAGCCGCTTCCCGGAGTCCCGGAGCAGTCTGGGACGGCATCGGGCGAGGCCAGTCTCATCTCATGCAGACAAGAGCCGCCGCAATGCGGTCGACGATTTCACACGGAACGGCGGGCCCGGAGACCCACGGCCCAGAAACAGCTCCACCGCCAGCACAGCACTCGAGAGACACTCAGGCACACACACACACACACACTTCCCACACACCTCCCGACCGACTCCCAGGCGCAGTGTCCTAAAATTACTTCACCATTAACTGTGTGGATGAAGAAAGAAGTTGCTTGGGAATAGTGAAAGATTGGAAGAAAATAAAGGATCTCCACTTAAGGATTAAAAAAGCAGAATACCTTTCACTTCAGTCACATGCATTTTACATTATTTAGCAGTTGTGTGATGATGACTGCCCACACATCATGTGGCAAAATGGTAAAAACCTAAAACAAGGATGAAATAGCACAATTCCATTAACTGTGAACTTCCAAGCCACATTGTCAATTATTCTACACTGCCCAGGCGACGCTGCGTCAGCGTATCGAGCCAGCCGAGGAGCGATGCGACGCGCCGCACTGAAACGGTGCCGGGCTTCTGGGGAAACGCGTGGGCCACCCCGCCCACCGTGACTCAGGCAGGCTACACGTGGGCCACCCCGCCCACTGTGACTCAGGCAGGCTACACGTGGGCCACCCCGCCCACTGTGACTCAGGCAGGCTACACGTGGGCCACCCCGCCCACTGTGACTCAGGCAGGCTACACGTGGGCCACCCCGCCCACCGTGACTCAGGCAGGCTACACGTGGGCCACCCCGCCCACCGTGACTCAGGCAGGCTACACGTGGGCCACCCCGCCCACCGTGACTCAGGCAGGCTACACGTGGGCCACCCCGCCCACTGTGACTCAGGCAGGCTACACGTGGGCCACCCCGCCCACTGTGACTCAGGCAGGCTACACGTGGTCACCGCCCACTGTGACTCAGGCAGGCTACACGTGGGCCACCCCCCCACCGTGACTCAGGCAGGCTACACGTGGGCCACCCCCCCACTTGACTCGGGCCACGCCACCCCACTGTGACTCAGGCAGGCTACAGTGGGCACCCCGCCCACTGACTCAGGCAGGCTAGCCCGTACAGGCAGGCTACACGTGGGCCACCCCACCCACTGTGACTCAGGCAGGCAACGTGGGCCACCCCGCCCACTGTGACTCAGACAGGCTACACGTGGGCCACCCCGCCCACTGTGACTCAGGCAGGCTACACGTGGGCCACCCCGCCCACTGTGACTCAGGCAGGCTACACGTGGGCCACCCCAGCCCACCCCACTGTGACTCAGGCAGGCTACACGTGGGCCACCCCGCCCACTGCGACTCAGGCAGGCTACACGTGGGCCACCCCGCCCACCGTGACTCAGGCAGACTACACGCGGGCCACCCCGCCCACTGCGACTCAGGCAGGCTACACGTGGGCCACCCCGCCCACTGTGACTCAGGCAGGCTACACGTGGGCCACCCCGCCCACTGTGACTCAGGCCGCGCAGCAGAGGAGCCCACGCCACGTGGCCGGCCCACGTGGCGTCCACGGCGACACGTCGTCCCGAGCCCACGCTCGTTTCGCACGCGCCACGTGCTTTGTTAACTATGCAAATTCGGAAGCCAGCTGTGTTCTGCGTCTGAACAGGAGGTTCGCATTCGGTAGCCCGGCCATTGACCTTCACGGCTAGCAGAGACCAGGTCTGTGCTTGGCCTCCACTGGCCGAACCCGGGGAGGGTAAGTATGGCAACCCACACGATCAAGGGCAGGACGCGAAGTTGCAAGTTGCTCAGTACCCATTGTCTTGTAGGAACGCTATGGGTATGAAAAACCGCTGAAACACAATCCGCTACATCCGATGGTTTTTCTTCATTCATGGGAACTTTCCTAGGAAATTCAATGGGCTTTTCCAGCCAGGCTTGGTTGGTCAGCAATTCATTGCAAAGGTGCAATGGCGGTAATCTCTCACCACCATGTTCCTGATCGTTGTTGGAGTAAATCACTCAGCATTCTCAGGAATGGGAAATCATCAGCTGAGTCGGTCCTGCACTCCACCCCATCTCTGGATAATTTTCTCATCAATACGAACAAATACCACTCCATTCAAGTCTGCCGGCTCTTGCGCCCCTTCCCGGTATTCATCCCCTCGCGCTGTCCAAGCCATTCTCGTTTTTTCCACTCATCTCTTGTGTGCCGCCCAGCCCACCCAGGGGCGGAACGTTTCCAAAATGATTGCAGATGGAGTCGTCGTGCCATTCTTTACCGACTGCGGTAATAGTTTTCATGGCCGATCTCGGCAGCGTTGGGAGCGCGCGCCCGCTCCCCAGTTTGGAAAGTTCCACCCCTGACCCCGGCCGCCCATCGCCTCAGACCAATCCCGCCCACATACATCTCTCAGTTAGCTCGCCCCTCCCGACCGCCTCCAGTCACCCGGCTCGCCTCTCCCCGTTGCGCCGCTCCAGACCCCTCCAGGCCCTCTCCAGACCCGCTCCAGACCTGCTCCAGGGCCTCTCCAGACCCGCTCCAGACCCGCTCCAGACCTGCTCCAGGCCCTCTCCAGACCCGCTCCAGACCCCAGGCCCTCCAGACCCGCTCCAGACCCGCTCCAGGCCCTCTCCAGACCCGCTCCAGACCCGCTCCAGGCCCTCTCCAGACCCGCTCCAGACCCGCTCCAGGCCTCTCCAGACCCGCTGCCGCCCCAGCAGCGCGAGCTCGGCCGGCCGGAGGGGGCTCCGCGGTACATCGCCGCAAAACAGGCGCCGCCCACGCCATGTGACGTCACCATCGTTGATTGGAAATGTCACGATTCGTCAGCTGGCGCCACCGACAGTCACCTGACCTTGGCCGACGTGTCCAGCCCACCACGACTGGGGTAGGCACACGTGGTGACCGGTCGCACTTTTGCAAAGCTGGATGGCTATAGCTGTATTTGAGCTTGCCATCGTGAAACGAGCGGGAAACAATCACTTCCCAGGCATATTTTTTGTATCGTGAGATGTGCCGAGAAACAATCACTTCCCAGGCATATTTTTGTATCGTGAGATGTGCCGAGAAACAATCACTCGCTCCGCACGCCTTGGAGCCAAAATCGAAGTGCCAGAGCAGGTCTAGGGCCCAGCAGCATCCAGCGACGGCAGAGGGCACCGGAGCCGGTCTAGGACCCATCCAGCGAACCACCCATGTTGCCCCATGTGCAAGACCAGGCGTTCCATCCACCGACATCGTGCTTCTTGATGCGTGCTGATGGCTTCGTGCCTCGTTTCTAACACTATCTCGCTTATAAGTATCATGCTCGTGCTCGGCATACGCGATCGGGATACACGAACATTTCCCAACGCATTTTCATGCAAAGGGATTACCTATGGTGTGATCTCTCGCTACCCCGAATATGATTTCCTAAATTATGTATCTCAAAACAAAGATAAATGTACAGCCGTATGTACACTATTGGCTCAAATGTGTGAACTTTAACGATATAAGAACTATTTTAAATGATACTAATTCACCGGCGAATTTCGACATCCTGTTGTACTCGCTTCAACATCGCATACCTGACAAAAAAATAACACTGCCACAGCGTACACACTGAAACGCACCGGGCTCCACAGCGCCTACCACAGCCCGATGCCTGGGTGCGCCCCTGGTGCCCAGAGCGGCCAGAGAGGCCAGAGCGGCCAGACAACGCCACTGCCGCGCCCCTCCCCTCCCACCCCCAGCACCACTTCCACGCAGACGCCCCAGCGCTCATTCACATCACGAGCTGCGAGATCCAATCGAGCGCGCCGAGTGCGGTCCGTCGGTCGGCTTTGTTAGCGGGCAGTCGAGAGCCGCCGCCGATCCTCTCCAGATGCCGGCAATCGCGGCACTGGAGGCCGGTCGCTGAGTCGATACCGGCCCGAGGCGGTAACGTCGAGTGCCGCGCTCAGGTCGAGCCCACTTAGCGACGATGGACCGGCAGTCGTCGGCACTCCGGCACTCCGACACTCCGGCACTCCGGCACTCCGACACTCCGGCACTCCAACACTCCGGCACTCCAACACTCGGGCACTCCAACACTCGGGCACTCCAACACTCGGGCACTCCGGCACTCCAACACTCCAACACTCGGGCACTCCGGCACTCCGTCACTCCAACACTCCGGCACTCCAACACTCGGGCACTCGGGACGTCAACCGGCCGGCGCACTTTTGCGATCGCTGCCAGTTATGTCGAACGGGCGTCGGCTACTCAAGTTGCGGACAATAACGTGCGGGCGTGGCGCTCCCGGGGTGTGCCCACGATCATTGACTGACACCCCCGGATATTTTCCGCATTGATTGGCGGCCATGTCGTGTCCGTTGTTTTACGATTCTGGAATGCACAATCGTGACTGCGTTTTTGTGTGATATTTCGGCCTTGCACAGTCGAAGAAAGTTCCGATTATGTCTTTGATAGCTCACTCGGAACACGTCGTTTACTGATCATTCGGTCGTTAAGCACGGCACATGTCGTTTAGCACGGCACGCGGTCGTTGAGCACAGCACGTGCCGTTGAGCAGAGCACGTATCGTTGAGCACAGCACGTGTCCCAGCGCTGCAAGGAAGTGGCGGCCGACGACTCGCCTCGATCGCCACCCTTCCCCATGGGAGAGGATACATTAGGCATGCTTAGTTATAAAATCCGCCGAAAGTGGGACGTGGTTCGGATGCGCGCCACCACTGGACCAGACACTGGTGGAAAATCACGCTTTACTTACAATTTTTGGGCAATACTTTACTTACTAATGTAAAGTCACATTCTGGAGTTTTCCTGTCATTTCATATGCCTGCATTAGCCATGGCGTAGCTATTGAGCACTGATGATACTGAGGATCTAAATATTGACATAAACCAAGAAAATCGCGAGTGTGCAGCCGTGCACCGCCCACCCTCAAACGAGCCTGAGCCCCTGGATTTGGTCCCTGCTCAGCCCTGGCCAGCAGCTGTCCATTTCTCCCCTGTCCAACCCCGGCCAACCCCGCACAACACCGATTATGTGTAGTGTGTGAGTACCTTCGCGCCGTGTTCAGCACCACGCTGTGGAGCCGATCCCTCTGCCGTACAACGCGGATGTTCCGACGGATGCGACAGCGGCTGCTGGAGCCATTATGCAGATCACGCGTCCGCCCGCGAACACCACCCACCACCTGAACACACGGTGGTACCTCGGGAGGGGAGAGGAGAGATAAGCGAGAGGGTGGAGGAGGAGAGGAGGATAAGGATGAGGATGAGGATGAGGATGAGGATGAGGATGGGGATGGGGATGGGGATGAGGATGGGGAGGAGGAGGAGGAGGATGAGGATGAGGATGAGGATGAGGATGAGGATGAGGATGAGGATGAGGGATGAGGGATGGGGATGGGGATGGGGGAGGATGAGGATGAGGATGAGGATGAGGATGAGGATGAGGATGAGGAGGAGGGGGATGCGGAGGGGATGCGGAGGCGGAGGGGAGGCGGAGGGGAGGCGGAGGCGGAGGCGGAGGCGGAGGCGGAGGCGGGGGGAGGAGGCGGAGGCGGAGGCGGAGGCGGAGGCGGAGGCGGAGGCGGAGGCGGAGGCGGAGGCGGAGGCGGAGGCGGAGGCGGAGGCGGAGGCGGAGGCGGAGGCGGAGGCGGAGGCGGAGGCGGAGGCGGAGGCGGAGGCGGAGGCGGAGGCGGAGGCGGAGGCGGAGGCGGAGGCGGAGGCGGAGGCGGAGGCGGAGGCGGAGGCGGAGGCGGAGGCGGAGGCGGAGGCGGAGGCGGAGGCGGAGGCGGAGGCGGAGGCGGAGGCGGAGGCGGAGGCGGAGGCGGAGGCGGAGGCGGAGGCGGAGGGGGAGGCGGAGGCGGAGGCGGAGGCGGAGGCGGAGGCGGAGGCGGAGGCGGAGGCGGAGGCGGAGGCGGAGGCGGAGGCGGAGGCGGAGGCGGAGGCGGAGGCGGAGGAGGAAGGGAAAAAAAGAGTAGGAAGAGGACGATAAGTGGGCCGCATCCGTGAAACCAATTGGGTTTCCACGGGTGTGCGTACAGGGATCTGATCGTCCCATGTCATTAACGGTACACAGACTCCAGCGGTGAAGGAGCGGGTGTTCCCACTAGGGGACACATCCGTTCTGCACTTAGATTACGATCCGCAGCCTTCATGTCGTCAAGTCTTATCATTAATCAAACCGCTCTCCAAATGTCAAGGCACTACATTCTGCTTCGTTTCTAGCTTTGTCTTCACGTATTGTGCTCTGCACATGGCCATTATCATGTTAATCAGAATAGGTCGTTAATCAGAATACTCGCACCAAATGTTCCCGGTGAGAGAATCAGGCAAGCCAAGAAGGAAGAACCATAGGCTCACCTACGACGCATGCAGTTGAGAACGCCATTTGACGTCATTCTCGTCAGTCAAACGCTCGCAGAAAAACCGAAGTCCAAATGAACCACAGATTTCGCCAGCACCAAACCTGCCGTTCCCCAAAACGAACACTTCGAGCGGCAAGAACGCCCGGGCGGCCGGCCGTGCCGAAAGCCCCAGCCAGGCCCGGGGCGGCCGACCGGTCAGTCCGCTCCGAGTAAACACCGTCGCCTCTCTTCCGCGCAGGAGAGAGCGGCACCGCCTGCTTTGCATCTCGCGCCGCTGCGTCGCGCGCGCGCGCTGACCCACTCCGCACCAGCCGGCCGGGGCGTCCGCCAACAAAGGACTCGCGGCGTTGTCATGGCAACATGGTCTGGGCGGCCGACGCGGCTGCCGCTGCTGGCTGGCAGAAATGGGCTAACGGGAGCCGCCAGACGAAGAGACGAAGAGGAGAAGCGACGGAGAGGACGCGGGAAAAGACGACTCTCCACTCAAATTATTTGACCGGTGCCGAAGCTCCCCTGTGGTACTTTGGAGGGCATACTAGCTACCATCTTCCTGTAGTATCAATTTATGGAAGCCATTGGGAGACTACGCATCAAATTGGAACGGTCGTTGAGGGGAGGCACCAATTGGCCAATAGAAAATTGAGTCCCATGGCAGATGGAGGGGAGGGGCGGGCCACTGTTTGGATGGTTAGCGGGCCTCTCGGTGATATGAATCAACACCCATGCACAGTGTCGCAGTCCGGATTTCCTTATGGAGGCCTGACCCAAACAAACACGAAACGGAAACAGCTTTCGGAGCACGAAACAGGGAAAAGTGTCCTGGTTGTTTGCGCGGTGAAAATCTAAAAATGTATCGTTTCGTGTAGCGCACTTTTGGAGCATGTCTCTTCCCAGCACGCAACATCCGGATTGGAAGAGACCAGAGCCAATCGCTGACAAGCGGTGACGCTGATGCAGCGTGCGTGTGTCTGCTGTCTGACTATGTGTGCGTGAGTGGTGAACTCACGCACACATAGTCACAACTGATGGGCCAACTTCTACGCTGTAGCGCGGGTGGGTCCTTTGAACGTAAACAATCGTCGACACGGCGGCGCAGGCCTGGCATCAAGGGTCTCCTCTACTCGGCGGCACGCCCTCAACAACGGCAAAACGGTGGGTGCAACTGAGGAATTGGGTGCAGCGCTCCTCTACCCCGTCCTAATTTATGAGTTTAACACTGAACCTACGTCAGTGGATATAATGCATGAAAGTTGCATGGAAAGAATGGGCTCGAAAATGGCGCACCGCACATGGATCCCCACTTGCGAACTTTTGGGGATCTTGCCCCTCCCTCTCTCCAATGTTGGTTTGCTCCTCCCAATAAGTTCAACGCTTAACATGGAACCTTATGGCGGTGAACCCCAGTTCAGTCCATTTCTTCCAGCAAATTTCTTCGATGTATTACCAAACCTAAAATAATGTTCGGAAGATCAACGCCCCTGCCTCCCTCCTCCCCACCAATTTTAAACAGTTTCTGTTCCCAAAATCCCACCCAACATAGAGGTACTCAGAGAACATCGATGTCCCAAAGCGCCGCAAGAGAACACAATTTGTCTCCAGCTAATGCCATTATTTCATCATTGGCGCAACGGCTGATACCAATAGCGATCTGACGTTTTTACGAGGGGCCATCACAGCATTCAATCCCGGCATCGGCTGGAAAACAGGATATTTTCCCATCCGTCACACACCACAAATGACCTAGCATGACAGGACATCATATAGAGATAACGGGCCGTATATAATGGGCGTGCGGTACTGAAACCCAACCGATCTGATTCGATAATCGAACCAACGCTGAGGTCGCCGAGGGCTTTGCTAAGGTCGCGGAGCATTCAGCTTTCGCACAGCATCGTAGAGCTAGCTGACGGACAGCTGACGAATCAGATATAGTTGAACGAATGGCCAATGAATAAGAAAGGTTTCACATTTTGTGCGTAATAAGATGGAATGCAACATGGGTGCTAAAACAGAATCGCTTTGCACGAAGTGAAGCAATTCAGTGCGAGTCGCTTCGCCGGCGACAGTGGTAACACCTCAAGCCTCTAGCGGTAGCATCACAAGTCTCCAGCGGTAGCACCTCAGGTCTCAGCGGTAGCATATCAGGTCTCAGCGGTAGCATCTCGCATTGAAGGTGGCGGCGTGTGAATGAACTCAGTGTTCATTGGTCAGTTTCATACCGCGCCGACACCGACGCCGCCGGCCAACATCAGCACGTGTCCTGCGTGACGTCAGCTCGCCACGTGTGACGTCAGCACGTCACGTGTGACGTCATGTGTGACGGCAGCTCGTCATGTGTGACGTCAGCTCGCCACTTGTGACGTCAGCTCGCCACTGTGTGACGTCAGCTCGCCCTGTGTGACGTCAGCTCGTCCTGTATGACGTCAGCACGTCATGTGTGACGGCAGTTCGCCACGTGTGACGTCAGCTCGTCATGTGTGACGTCAGCTCGCCACGTGTGACGTCAGCTCGTCCTGTGTGACGTCAGCTCGTCACTGCGCCGGGTGTTCTGGCGGTGTCTGCCTCGCTGCCGGTTATCGGTACCGGCAACGCACCAGCCGTGCGGGGGTGTCGGCGCAGCGTGAACAGCACAGAGCGTGTGGCACGCAACCAGCCGTCTGGCTGTCGCAGATCTGAGCATCCGGGAAACGTCGAACACGTCATCGCGCCTTCTCCGACCGCGCCCGATCCGGGTACAACTGCGCAGTTTTCGGATGCGTTCCGCACGCGTGTCGCCAGCATCCGGAAAACATCGTCCCGCCTTCTCCGACCACTCCCGACCCGGGCACGACCGCGCGGGGGCGGGGGTAGCCAAGTGGTTAAGGTGTCGAGCTATGGGTACCAAAGGTGCCGGGTTCGACACTAGCGCCGCTCGGGACATTTCCCGATCCCGCGGCCCACCGGCGAAACACCGTGGGCGGCGCCATCAGCCGTGAACGTGCATAGAGTGCGTCGTGAACCACCCAATATACAAGGCACAACTGCGCAGCTTTTGCATCCGCGTGTGTATCGCCGCCGCGCGAGCCGTTGAGCGGCGGAAACGACCGGCGGCCACACAGTGCGCCGCAGAGCGTCCTTCGCCGGCGCATGCACCGCGCATGGCTGCGGACAATCAGAGCGCCGGTGCCTGTACCGACAACTGCGCCGACACGAGCGTCACAGTTCACGGGCCGGCCGGTGTCACGACGAGGGTTTTATTGCAACCTTTTCGTCACGAATTGTTGCCCGACAAAAATGCAAGTTAGTTAGTTAGTTATTTGGGTTTTAGGGCGCATTAACTGCAGTGGTTATACAGCGCCCAACAAAAATGCAAGGAAGTGTTAGTTGGTTATTGGTTGTACGACACAGCGACCGTTGAGTCATGTAGCGTTGCCAATATCTCGCACCGATTGGTCACGGGCGAAGAGTAGCGACAGGCGAGACTCGAACACCCACAACCTTTCGATTGTGAGACGAGCAACTTACTCCTTGGCTACTCGTCCCCTGCAAGGAAGTGTCGCCGAGGTTCTGACGCATGGCAAAGGCACGGAAAACTAACGTATTATATCTAGTCGCTGGTTGATTTTCAGCCCGCTACAACAGAACCACCCATACACAATGTTCAGGTTGGTTGGTTATTGGGGTTTAAGGGCGCATCGACTGCAGAGGTCATGCAGCGCTCATATACACAATCTTCAGCAAGCTCTCTATCCTTGCAACAAGCGTTTGTACCACGCGCTTGTTACCCGACATCAACGTTTGCTATCATCAGGTTGTTGGACTACGGTGACATTATTTTCAACCAACAGATGCATAGGTCGCTGGCGAACAGCATAAACGAGACAAAACACGAAGATCCTTCCTTGTATACACCTATATCATCAGTGGATATAATCAGTGGATATGATCAGTAGATATCATCAGTGAATATCATCAGTGGGTACCATTAGCTTTATCACCAGTGGATATCATCAGGGGATATCATCATTGGATATCGTCCGTGGATATCATCCGTGGATATCATCCGTGGATATCATCATCGGTTATCATCATCGGATATCATCAGTAGATATCAGTGAATATCATCAGTGAGCACCATTAGCTTTATCACCAGTGGATATCATCAGTGGACGTCATCATTGGGTATCATCAGTGGATACCATCAATTAATATAATCACCGGATACCATTAGCGTACATCATCAGTGGATATCATCAGTGGATATCACCATGACGAGTAGTGACGCTGCATTTGGCCCCGTGGTCTGCTCGGACAACCTAGCCCAAAGCCAGAGCCAGATTTGTACCGACAGCACACACGTTCAGTTGGCATTACAGCGACTGGACAAGAATCCAATTACACGGCTGCTCATGATCAAAGACATTTCAGGAGACGCGACAGGATTTTTTTTTAATAGTCCCACGCGAGTTGCACGGCTGGAGATCCTGAGCGGATGGGGAGGGGGGTGAAGGTGGTCTGGACCACCTCCATCTGGTTTGGTACCCCGCTAAAGTGAAGCTGTCCTTTCCCTATTAAATTTGAAAACATGCCCCGAAAATAAGGACCTGGGCCCTCTGGTTCGGTGAGAGATCTCCAGTTCTGCAGTTCTTGCCGAGTTACACGTGAGTTCAATTCCGCAAACATACATATTTATAGGCGCGTCAGCTCTAGAAGGCGCCGAGGGAGCGCAAGCTGGGGCAGAGGAGGAAGAAGTTTTGCGACAGGAAACCGCCACCCCGCGCCGCAGCAGACACTCGCCACGACCAGAAAACGCCGGCGGCGTCCGTTTTCCAGCCGCCAAATGGCTAGCGGGCCAGCCAGACCCGAGCAGCCAATCTGTGTCGGTCGGCCGGAAACGCAAACAACTGGTGTTTGAACGGCGACGGAGCCCGCCTGCGACTCTTCCGCGCTGGAGCCACGCTGTGTCCACTCGCGGCGTGTGGACACATTCCGCCTCTCGGAGCACACCAATTGCCTGTCTATTGACCGGACGTTGGTGTATGTGGCCCATTGGTATAATTGGTATATTTGGCGTATTAGTGTAATTGGTATGCTTGGCCTGTCGGTACGGTTGGTGCTGGCAATGAATTCGAGTGAGGACATCGTCTCTCTCGGTCTAACAGTCTCGGTGATTCACGATTCTACACGGATGAAAGTAGCCCGGCAATACCTGAGGAGAGTCATTCATACTTATACACGATTCACCGAAAGTAGTGAACAATTCATGCAGCCCGGAAGGACCAAATCTTAGCTGGATTCCAAACAAGGAAAGCCTTCCTTGGGATCTGAAGCCATTTTCAAATACCAGAATTAAATTAAACCTAGGCAAAATCAAGAACGCATAAACCACTCGCAGCCACAACCAAACGAGACCAGTCGAGGCAGTAGAACATCGTAAACAAGACGAATGTCAAAATTAAACGGCGGAGATTGAAAACCACACAACGGCGCGCCACTCGCTTGATGAAAAGTTGGCATAAGTAAGAGCGCTGGATCACACAGCGGCATTCCAGCTTCTCATTCCAGGGCAGTGCCGTGACCATGGAATAAGAACCTTTCGCAACGCATTGAACTGCTTGGTCATACAGCGCAATGCAGGTCATACAAGTCATACAGGCTTGGTCATACAGGTCATACAGTGTCGCCAACCTCTCACGCCGATTGGCCGCGGGTGGACTCGGCAATCCCGCCGGTTGCTGGATGCGAACCCACAATCTTACGATCCAGAGTCCAACACCCTACCGACTGAGCCGCCACGGCCCCGCCGCGACCATGGATTGCACGACTGATCCCGACCGCAGCAGTGGACGGAGAGCTAAGCGGAGTGTGAGTGTGGGGGGGCGGCGCCACACGCCTGACCCAACCTCCTCTCGGCCAAACCATGTCACCGGCGACGCGCACCAGAAGCGCGCCAAAGTCGAGCGCGGGAAGCGATTTCCGCGGCTCCGCGACGTGTGCCGAATGCACATGGTCCGTCTCGCGGCGGGCGACCTTCGGCCCGCCGGCCGCCACCCGTTCGCCGACCGCCGGGGGGTGGGTGGAGAATTACGGCCGGAATGCCGCCGAGCATGTCCGGCGGGCGGCGGTGTCTGCAGACGTGCCGAGCACAATGACAGAAGGTCACTGCTGTGACGTCAGTCTCGTACACTGCCACCACTGGGGGTCCAGGTGGGTCTCCTGTCATCGCTAGGGGTCAAGGTGGGTCCCCTGCCACCACCAGGAGGCGGGTCCACTGCCACCACCAAGGGTCCAACGAACCCCTCTCCAACTACTAAGGGTCCAGGCAGGTTCCCTGCCACCACCAGAGGTCCAGGCAGGTCCCCTGCCACCACTATGGGTCCATGTGTCCCCTGTCACCACCAGAAGTTCAGGTGGGTTCCCTGCCACCACCAGGGGCCCAGCCAGGCGGGTGCAGGCGAAACCAGTGGGGCATCGACCTGGTGAATCGACCTGGTGTTCAGGCGCAAAGCCCCATCAGGCGTGCATCAGGCATACCATCAGGTGTACCATCAGGCGCACCATCATGCGCACCATCAGGCGTACCATCAGGCGCACATCATACGCACATCATGGGTACCATCAGGCGTACCATCAGGCGTAACGTCAGGCGTACCATCAGGCGCACAATCAGGCGCACCATCAGGCGTACCATCAGGCGCACCATCATGCGCACCATCAGACGTACCATCAGGCGCACCATCAGGCGTGCTTCAGGCGCACCATCAGGCGCACCATCAGGCGCACCATCAGGCGCACAATCAGGCGCGGCCGGCCGTGTCGCATGGATTGGCCGGCGGACGGCCACCACTGGGGTCCTCCGCCCATAGATAACCGGAAGGAATAATGACCGGGGGGACGGCAGCTAATTGTCGGCTATCGATCCCGATGCGAGTGCGCGAGGTCCGGCGCGAGGGGAGTGGCCGGAATGGGGGAGGGAGGGGAGCAGATGTTCCATGCCACGAGCCGCACACCACACGAGCGGCAATTGCAGTCAACGACTGGAACTTCAGCTGAGCAGCTGGTTTGAGTCAAACTCAGAACCGCAAGTGCCAAACAACACACCCCACCGCCCGCCACGGGTCTCCCCTCTCGCTTCTGAGCGCGCCAGCCCGTTGAGCCGCGGACGCCAGCAGCCGCGAAAACATTTATGGACATTTATCGAAGAAACAGCGACAGCCAGGCTCCCAAACATGCACCCCTGGACGGACTGCCCGGGTGGTAACCCCGGCCACCCTCCGCAAAATATTCTCCCCCGCCGGGACGGAGATACGCGCTAGACTGCAGCAGTAACGAGGCGGACCGCCCCGCCCCCCCCCCTCTCCCTCCCCGGTGCTGGCACAACACTGAACACAACACCGGACATGTCGGTGTTATGTTCCGGTGATCATATGACCCCGGACTCGAGTGACCAGGCGCACACCGGGAGCATAACACCATGTGGTCGCCACAAGCTCACCGTGGGTGTAGGCGGCCGGCGCTGAGGTCAATACGAGCTCAGTGTCCGCTGTCCATCCTCAGCGACGATCCCAAGCGACGAGTCATAATAGCTTGCGTGTAGCGAACCACGCAAACTCGAAGGCGCACACATACCACTAATGTAGAATGATGGCACAAATTGATGGCTTTCATTCGTAAAGGACTCGTCAACAACGTTACAAACAGCCAGGTGTCAATTTGGCCTCGTCGGGTAAAATTTGACGTGTATATACATATTAAATATATTCATATATATATATATATATATATATATATATATATATATATATATATATATATATATATATATATATATATTCCCGAACATTACGGGTGGCATCTGCCCGGCCCGTCGACTCTCCTTCCACTGGGCCATGTGCGCGTGCTGGCTTGCGGTCGCCGGCCGACACCGTGAGCTGCTCTTCACACCTACAGCCGGTCAGAGGTCACGGCGGGTCACAGGTCGCGACCTGAACCGGTGCGGCAGCTGGGCGGGCCGCGTCGCGGCCGGGGTCAGGTGTGACCGGCGCCGTGCCAGTTTCCTGTGGCGGATGTGCTCTCTGGTGTTGGGCGGGCAGCACAGCCTCAGAGCGGCCGAGTCGGCGGCTCAATGTGGCAAATCGGGTCCCTCCAGGTGCTGCTTCGCCGGAGCAAGGGGCGACAAAAGTGCGAGATCCGACGTAGTGAAGAGGTGTCATGATTTGCTAGGCGGTTCCTTTGGCAAATCGGGTGGTGCTTCCGGGTGTTGCTTTGCTAAAGCAAACGGCGACAAAAGTGCGAGATTCAACGTAGTGAGGAGGTGTCGTGTTTTGTTGACCAATGTCATCTT
This sequence comes from Imbricaverruca yamaguchii, assembly GCA_034440575.1. NCBI lineage: Eukaryota > Metazoa > Arthropoda > Thecostraca > Neoverrucidae > Imbricaverruca > Imbricaverruca yamaguchii. Next base: position 135,602 of record JAOTOL010001166.1, on the reverse strand, counting down.
CTGATCGGTTGCCCTATTGGAAGCCTCGCTGTTGTTGTTATTAGGGTTTAGGAGTGCATCAACTGCTTGGGTTATATTGCGCCAATGGGAGCCTAGCTGGATTTTTGCCTTGTAATCTCAGATATGGAGAGAAATTTTTGTTCAATCATTGAAAATGGAGATATTGTCTTCAAGCCTGTGCCATCAGAATATCAGTTTGCACCAGTGAATCTTGTGCATTTTATCGCAGAGCAGTTCATTGCCAATCAGCACCATCCGACCTGCAAATGGGAAAATGAGAGGATAGTGTTCCTGAGAGGACAATGCTCTGGTTGCCAAAACCACAAGAACAGCCTATATTCCCGCCACTGTTTGGGCGGTGCCACGGGTTTGGGACAGGGGGTGACAACAAATGTTTAGGTCTATTCTTTCCATCCAACACCATAGACGCAGTGGTAAATTCCACGGAGATTGAGCGGGACGTCTTCCCTCCCCCACCCCCACCCAATCCATGGTCGTGGCGGCACGAACGACTGCTCCGGTAGATATGAGGTCATGTAGTCATCTTGATATGAGGTCATGTCATCTTGTCGAAATAGCAGGCACAAACAAAATTCAATTGAACGTCGTAAGTGAACTCAATGACATCCCAGCCTCGGAACTTCCTCACTGAATCGTCTATACTGTGGAGGAAACCAGCGGACACAGAGCAACGATCTTCATTCTACTCATGAAAAGGCTACGCAAAGATCGGAAACCATCCGCAGACGGTTGATGATTTCTTTGGGCTCTTTCTACTCTCTTGCCTAGTCTGCGGTGGAGGCTATATATCCCACGAACAATTACAAAACACCGAACCGCCAAGTTCGCTACGTCAAGAGGTGCCAGATTTCACCATTGTTTGACTGTTTGACTGGAGCGAGACCATTACTGCAACGGAGTGGAGAACAGCCGAGCACAGGTGGGAAGCATGGAGTCTGTAACAAACGGGAGTTGTCCGTGCATTTAAGCAATTGAAGCAACTCCGCTCTGAGGTTATATAGACGCATATAGGTTGGTTTTACGAAACTTTTACTGTTGAGTCATGTAGCGTCGCCAATATCTCACGCCGATTGGTCGCAGGCGAAGAGTAGTGACAGGTGAGACTCGAACCCACAATATTTCGGTTGTGAGACGGGCAGCTTACCCCTAGACTACTCGTTCCCTAGGCGCAGATAGGACAGGAGCAAAGCTCTTGTAATTGCTTGGACAACTCCTATCTGTTTCGAACTCCGCACTCCTACCTGATGACCTTGTTCCAGTAAAACAACAGCAGAAGTCTGACAGTTCTTGGCGTAGCGAACTGGGCGTTTCGGGCGCTCTAGAATGGGTCAGGGGCGCATCGAGTGCGTCGGTCATGCAGCGGTGTTTTAGACGAAGAACCTTGGGTTCTTTTTACGACGCATTCAACCACTAGGTCATATAGCGTCGCCAACCTCACACGCCGATTGGCCGCGGGTGGACTCGGTAAATGCCGTCGATTGTCAGATTCGAACCAACAATCTTGCGGTCAAGAGTCCAACGCTCTACCAACTGAGCTACCGCGGCCCCCTCCTCGTAGCGGTGTTTTATAATACAATTGTTTGTGTATGATATTTAACGTCGGCCCTATCCCGCCACCCCGACTACGCAATCGAGCGTAATGATCAGATCAGGTTGGCAGCTAGGGACGCTCTGACAGGGCGGCAGCCATGACACGTCAGTCACTGCCCCCCTCCGCCCCCGCCAGCCCTGACTCAGACATAAGTGCGACGGCGTGAATCAGCAATCCGCCAGCCGCGGCAAACTCGCCGCGCCACGAACGTCGCGTCGCCGCGCCGCCGCGCCACAACAGCCGCCGTCAGCCGGGCGGCGCGCCAAAAACGCAGGCGGCGCGCCGCCACTCCACGTGGTAAATGGGCGCAGCTGCTGCTGCGGCGTCCGCATGAGCGGGCGGCGGGCCAGCGGCTGGCCAGCCCAGCCCAGCCCAGCCCCAGCCCAGCCGCGCACCACGTCCAGCGGCGGACAGCCGGGCCACTTCCGCGTGCGCCGCCGACGACTTCCGCACGGTGGCGTCCGTCCGTCGGCCGCCCGGGGGCGAAAGGCGGCCGGACTGCGCCCGAGTCTGTGGCGGCCGACGTCGCCAACACGGCGGCAGGCTGGTGAAGTTCAACAACAGCAGCCTGTTTGCATCCTGTGTGCGCTTCGGTGTGGATCGGAGCACCTAGTCCTCTCCCTGGGACAAGGTGCCCCACCGTCTGTCATGGTTCAGACATGGTCAGATCGGTCTGTCATGGTTGAGACCTGGTCGGACGACGCAGGCTCTCGGTTCTGTACTGCTCGTGGACATTCCTCGATGAGGACATTTACCCCTTCCGCAGGCTACTCGGCTCTGTACTGTTCGTGGACATTCCTCGATAAGGACATTTACTCCTTCCGTACACGCTGGGTGGCCTGCATGGCTTAACAGCAAGCAGCAAGCAACTTGCACAGGCAGCCCAGAATCTACACGGCATCAATCAACAGCTGAACGGGAATAAGACAAGCTGGTAAGGCTCAAACGTTCAGAATGTTCTCAACAGATACATTACGAGCACAGAGCGCGTGATTTTCTCGGCGGAAAAGTACGCAAGCCACCGAGACCCAGGCCAACACCGGCTCGCTCTTCCGGCTCGGTGCGCTTCCGCAGCTCGGAACGGTGGGGACGTCCGGACAGCAGCCGAGCACCGCTACCGCCACCGCCACCGCTACCGCTACCGCTACCGCTACCGCTACCGCTACCGCTACCGCCACCGCCATCGATGTCCATTCTGGTTCACTTTCGCATCCACACATCGACCAAACACCGACAGAGGCCGCTGGTGGTCCTTCCCCTCCCTTCCATTCCCTTCCACCCGTACCCACTCCACCCACTCACCCCCCCCCCACACACATACATCATATCTTCGCTAGGCTTCTATCAACACACTTTTCTAATCTACTTCGCCCCGTATTTGCACGATGACAAGAACTCGCTCGGCAAACTTCAATCCAATACCCAAAAAGCCGTCCCCTGTTCTGTCCGAGTGGATCAGCGTCGCTTCGTCTCTCCTCCCGCGCTCTCTCCACCGGCACTCCATGACCGGTGCAGTCGACGCGCCCTTTAAACCCAAATCACTAACAAAGCCCCTCTCTCCTGTCACGTGACCGACCGGCCGGCCGGCAGAGCTCCGCAGTCGTGCGGAAGAGCGGGACGGCGAGCGCGGCAGAGCCGGCCGAGAAGTCGACTGCGGAGTCGACTGCGCCGGTCGTGGCTGCCCGCCGCGCAGACGGCTCGCCGGGGTCACCGGGTCAGGCGGGGAAATATGGCGGCGCCCGGCGCGCGGGCGCCTCGTGGACCCGGCAGGTCGCCGGCCGGTCTGTGCGGACGGCGAGGCAGCCGCTTCCGCGGCCTGGTGAGGGCGGATGCCCCCCCCCCCCCGACTGGGACGGCGGTCAGGTTGTTGTCTGATCGCGCGGTTCTTGCCCTCGAGGAAGCGGCATAAGAAGCGGGGCACTACGTCCGATATCGGACGCATCGCTATGCGAGATATGTGCATCATGGAGACGAGGGATGGCATGCACTAGGCCAACACCAGAATGGCACACCGAGGGGAAACGATGCCTAGAAAATCCCTTAGGTTAAGATGACGGTGGATAGCAATGCATCGATAAGCTAACCGATCGAAGATGTGGAAAGGATGCCGGAAGGGATGCGAGCAAAAGCTGTGTGAAGTGTCAACTTTCATCCAACTGTAGGAATTCGAGAACCCCAAGCTGACCGATCGTCACGACACAACTCGTGACAACGATCGAAGTGTCCCCTGTTTCAGAATGGCCGTTTCAATTAATATCAGCCAGGGTAACCAACCAAAATAGAATCTGACACATTAGAGCACGGGCTGCAAGAAACATAAATCGCAAAGGGGCACCTACAAGTCGAAGCGAACAATGCACCAAGAGACAGAACGAAACGGAACGCGACAGAGATTATCAACAGGACGGAACCTGCTCCAGTCGAAGATTGAGGACACATTTAGTGTTGCTAATTAACCGCCCCCCCCCCCATATGCAGATTAAAGAAAAGTCGGCCATGTCATGTCAATTATGCAAAGCATTATAAACCGTGGAGAAAGTTGGCGTTGTAATTGCACTGTTGCAAAACTACGTCGTCAGCCCATGAGAGAAGAGCAGCGGTGAGCGCAGTCAAGAACAGAGTGTCGAACAGAGTCAAGAACAGAGTCGAGAACAGAGCAGCAGCGGCGGTAACCGCACACACAAACATGGAGCATGTACTGTCTACATCTCAGCGAGGCGCAAGGCAGAGCATCGGCTGGAACATCGGCTGGAACATCGGCTGGAACATCGGCTGGAACAGATAAAACTGAGCAGGGGCAGACAGGACCTGACATCAACAGACAGGACATGACAGCGGCAGACCTGACAGCGACGGACTGCACCCGAGACCAGCAAGCAGAATCTGACAGCCGCAGACAGAATCTGACACCACCAAGCAGAACCTGACAGCAGCAGACAGGACCTGATGGCAACGTACAAGACCTGACAGCAGGCACCAGAGGACCTGATAAATGCAGCCAGAATCTGACAGCAGCATACCGGACCTGGCAGCAGCGGCAGAAGACCTGGCAACCGCAGCCAGAACCTGACAGCAGCAGATATGACCTGACAGAAGCAACAGAGGACCTGATAGCTACTGCAGCCAGAGCCTGACAGCAGCAGATATGACCTGACAGAAGCAGCAGAGGGCCTGATAGCTGCTGCAGCCAAAACCTGACAGCAGCCAGAGACGGCATGGCAGGACGCCACTTCAGACAGAAGGGCGTCATGTCCTGCAGGTCGCGGCCCCGAGCGCCGTCAGCTGATACCCCGGCCGGCCCCGAGCGCCGTCAGCTGATACCCCGGCCGGCCCCGAGCGCCGTCAGCTGATACCCCGACCGGTCCCGAGCGCCGGCAGCTCGTTCACTAAAAAAAACTCTGCGACTTGCCGCGAGCGGGACGGGCGGCGAGTTCAGACGTGTTTAGAGTTCGGAGATGAAGCCGACCGGATTACACCGGAGACTAGGCGACGCCAGACCGAGCCAGGTCCGGCTGACCGGACCAGATACGGTGGACCAGACAAGATCACGCCGGATCAGACCGGGATGACACAGCAGCTGACCAGGCACGGAGACGTTTGCACCCGCAAATCAGACCACGTCACACCGCGTCGGGGCGACCGCAAATCGGCGCGGAGCGAGATGCGAACAGATCGGCGTCGTGGCGGACCAGGCGAGAACAGAACGATGAGATCTGATCTGATCTGATCAGATCAGATCAGATCAGATCAGATCAGATCAGATCAGATCAGATCAGACAAGATCTTCGGTTCGCATCGTGGCATTAAGATCTGGAAGAAATGTACTTTTGGGTCATATTTCGTCATGTTTCGGTCATACTTTGGGGCCACCGAAATATGCTTCATGTCATATTTCGGTGACTTGACTGGATTTCCACTTGAAACCTGGCATGCTTTTAGAGGACAAAATTTTCCATTACATGCATTTAGAGTTTCCAGATATATTAACCAGTCTCAAAGTTATACGCAGAGAAGCATTTATCTAGCTTCAGCCATCGTGCACCTGTGACCATATGTACGTTTGCATTTTTCTGTAAGCATTTATCATATCCATGCTTCCCTCGTCACCGTATCTTGCGTGGTTTGTTTATGCTAAAATGTTTCATTGTACACCTAAGAATCGTATCGAGACCAGGTCGTGACCCGATATTGGTGGTGGTGGTGGTTATTGGTTTTACGACACGTCGACCGCTGAGCCATGTATCGTCGCCAATCTCTTACGCCGATTGGTCGCGGGCGAAGAGTAGCGAAAGGTTAGACTCGAACCCACAATCCTTCGATTGTGAGACGGGTAACTTAACCCTGGACTACTCGCCCCGTGACCCGATTTTGACCAGCTCCAGTTCTGCTTTCGTAAAATACTGCAGCGGAACCGTTTACACAATGTGTGCAAAGCTCCGGACGGAAGACGCAAAATATAAAATGATCACGTGAACGGCTCAAATGTTATCCTCGAAAATATCACACCTTGTCAGAATGATCCTCCTCGCATCGAGAGGGTCAGACCGCAGACCGAGCTAAAGAGTACGCCAAAGCTCGTGTCATCAAATATAGATGGATCTCGTGGGACCTCCCACCGTCTTACTGATTTCAACACGAACGCACGGAGTTAATATTGTTCAAAGATCTGAAAACTTTCCATTCAATACGTGCCTTGACCCGAAATCGAATGAAATAAAATGGAAAATAGTGGAACTGCTGGCGGCGGACAAATGTACGACAATCGATGGCTCATAACCAGACATTCTCCAGGACAGCCACATGACATCCAACGACTCACAACCAGACATACTTAGATACAACCAACGACTAATATATACTCCAAGACTGCTCGACAACCAACAACTCATAACCAGACAAACTCCAAGACAACCGCTGAACAGCCAACGACTTACAACCAAACATACCCCAAGACACGACTTTTCCGCCCTGCTCATTGCTGCTTCACGTCAGCTCACATGAACCAGCGAAACATTTACGCCGAACTGACCGAACTCCACAAAAATACGACCGGTTCCACATCTCGAAAAGGAGTTGTCGGCGACGACCTGGATATCGTCTTGATCTGGGCGGCGCCTGCTTGTGATGTGGATGGCGCACAGCTCCCAGGTCCTGAGTGGCCGCAGCAAATGCTCGCGGATAGCGACCATGCCACAGAAGACGTGAGACGAGATACTGTTTCGAAGGGAATCGTAGACCTCAATATCAGCGACAATCTCTCGAGTAGAGTCGTAAATCGGGGTATAAATCCGTGTCAATCGCCGGCCAATCTCCGCCGAAGCCACTTTCAGTTAGTTGGGCTACACGAGGAGTGAAATTCACTCCACGTACGGCGGCATTCCGTCGGAAACCCCATCCGCCTGATATTATCATGACGTAATCACGTGATATTGTCATGACGTAATCACAACAAGATGGACGCGCCCGGCGGCGCGCTTTGCCGCGTTCGCCGCGAGCGGGTCGATGACCTTTCCGCGACGGAGGCGCAGACGCCCGCGGTCGGCCCGTTTGATCTCCGACGCCAGGTGTCTGAGCGGCTCGCGCGCGCGGCGCGGCTCCGACAGTGGCGCCGCTTCCGAGCCGAATTGCGCCCGATCGTTGCGGACCGCGCCAGGCTGTGCGTCTGGGAGGGGGCGGATCTGGGGGCGGATCTGGGGGCGGACTGCCAGGCCCGGCTGCGGCGAGACGTCTGATCTTCCGCGGCGGCAGTCGGGTGGGCCTGTGTAGGCGACAGCAGCGTCGGAAGTTGGCCGCCGGACGCGCTGCGTCTCCGGGCTCTGCGTGACCGACGCAGTCGATGCGCCCTAAAGCCCCAATAACCAGCCGTGCTGCGTATCCGAAGCGTGGCACGCGCAATAGGCGAACCGAGCCGATGAGCTTTTTGGGCGGAAGAAATATTCACGGAGGGAGGTCAAATTTGATTACAACTACATATATGTACATATATATATATATATATATATATATATATATATATATATATATATATATATCTTCAAATACATACCGCATATGGGTGGACATTTGTGAACTGCTTTTGGTATAGCTTATCGCGGTTGTTTTGTCGGGATTGCTCTGCCTCGGCTCCCCCACCAGTTGCGACAGCTAGTCGAACACCAGAGTGGTGCACAGCACGGCCTCGAGCCGAGACGCCGCCGAGCGTGAGCCGGTCCCGCTCGGACGCGGCGTGACGCTACGTGACGTGACGGCGGTTCCGTGCTGCGCGCCGGCTAAACGGCCGTTTTACGCCCGTTACGCCGGCTCCGGCGGCGGCGTCTGAACGGACGTGCCGTGACGTGACGTGCTGTGACGTGACGTGACCGTTGGAGGCGCGGCGGCCGTCGCGTGCCGCGCTGCCACATCCGCGCGGCATCGCCATCACCTACCTTCTGCCGCCCATTCCGGCCAGATTGTATCCGTCCCCGAAGCAGAGCGCCGAGCGCTGCGGCGAGCCGGGCGACGCCACGTACGGGCACCGGCCCGGCGGCGGCGGCATCTGCGGCGGCGGCGGCGGCGGCGGCGCGGGCGGCGGCGGCGGCGGCGCCGGGCCGCGCCCGGCGCCGTGCGGCAGCGTCGAGTACGGCGGCGGCACGTGCGCGTTGAGGATGTCCGGCAGCTGGGCGGCGCCCGGCGCCGCGGCCGGGGCGGCCGGCGGCGGCGGCGGCCGCCGGCTGCCGGCGCGCTCGCGCCGCTCGCGCCGCTCGCGCCGCCGCTGCTCCCGGTCGGCCGTCGCGCGCTGGTCCGGCCCGCTGCGCTCCGTCTGCGTGTCGGTGGTGCGGCGGCCGGGCGGCGGCGCCGGCGGCCGCGCCGTGCCGCCGGCGCCCAGCGAGCTGGTGTCGCTGGCGGCCGTCTGGTTGGCGATGTGCACGATCGGCACGATGTGCACGTCGCCGGGCGGCCGGCCGCTGATGCTGACGGCGCTCACGCTCACCGCCGCGCTGACGGCCGACGCCGGCGGCACCGACAGCGTCAGGTCGTGGCACCGGCGCGGCGACGGCGCCAGCGGCGTGGCCACCTCCGTCATCGCACGCGCGCGCGCTTCCCGCCGGTCACACGCACGGCGGCCGCGCGCACTCGCTCGCCGCCGTTGTCGCACGCGCGCGCACTGGGCTGTCGTCGCACACTGTCGCAGCGCTCGGATCGTGACGCGTGCTCGCGACGAGCACCGCGCGACAGCACAGCTCCACCGCCTTCTGCTGACTGCCGGCCAGCCGGCGGCCGACCGACCAGTCAGCTGACTGCACCGCGACGATTCGCCGGCGCGGTGAAAGGCTTCGGCTTTGGCCGGCCGGCGGCCAGCGCTGGCGTGGAATCTAGTTGTTAAATACTGAGATGGGCTTTTAATGGTGTTGTCGAGCCGGCTCTGTCTTGCGGACGGCAAGGAGGGCGTAAAGACCGCAACCTAAGGATCTCGATACTCCGTGTATCTTACGAAGAGAAGGTGCCCCAGGCCTCGGAAGTTCTAGGCGAGATATGGAAGATGTGAGGACCGAAAGCCCGATCACGACCGGCGGGATTTTTTTTCCCAGCTCTGGTTGGGATTGTACCCAGTGCTTTATGACCTCATTGCTGTGCATTCATGCTTGTCTGATGCGTTATCTTAGTCAGGTGGTTCACAGTTGCAACGAAATAAGTCTTAGAATCAGAGTGCAGGCTGAAAGCGAACGTCACGCAGGAAGCAATAGCAAGGTTGTCCGTTTGGGTATGGGTATGGGTATATGGGTAATTTGCCGAGTCCTAACTGCACTACATGTGTAATATTTTGCCGTTTCTGTAATATTTTGTGTGTCTCTACCTATAGCTATTCTAAGAAATATCCAGTTCTGATGGCCCTCCATGTTATGTGTCCTGTATTTATTATACCGTAAAATGCATATATGCTGCAATTCCCAACGTGCCCAAGTGCGTGCCTGCAAAAGAGGAAAAATAGATATAGATAATACAAAAGAAGGGATTTATCTCACATATAGCCACTGGAGTTCATTTCTGAAACTCATTGGGCTATGGACGGATGCCATAAATGAATGCAATAGGCGAACTGATATAGATTGGAAGCACACTCCATAAGGTCCCCCATTTAGGAGAAAAGCCAACAATTGAGGGGGCACTTTCCTCCTGAAAAGTATATTTAGCAACATACCTCCGTGTAGCTCAAAATATGCAGGAAAATGATTACGCCCCTTTAAATTCCAGATGAGTTGCTTTTAGAGTAGAATACCATTATGTTTGAAAGCTGAAGAATATTGCGTTTTGATATGAGAATCTCGCAGCAGTACGGTGTGTTTATTAAATGTACGATGCAACATTTACAAGATTGAATACTGAACGATTCAAAGTTTGGCATCTAGGTAGGTACATAGTTTTAACTGTACCGCTTACTCGATTGAAGTATGCAAGTAATAGCGATTACCGCGTTTGAACACAGAGGTCATAGGTGTATGGATCAGTATGTGACGAAGCGCGTCGTGAGATACGCAGCGAGCTGTGCTAAAGTGAGAAAATGTCGTCGCAGTGCCTATATCACGTCCAAATTCTTCCACGACGCACTGACGCGGAGAGATGAAATTCCAAGCAATCTGTTGCTCAATCACGGATCACTGAGAGCTGGACTGATAGCGTATTTGATTCTCAACTGAATATGGGAGCAATGCAACGTTCGTACGCCCATCTGTTTGTAAGTATAATACATATTCGAAATCTTTGACATAAAACCATTTGCGAAGTTCGCTCAGAAGTCAAAGTGTTATGTGTCTGCGATTTCAATGTCCTGTTGTACGCTTCCCTAGGGCGGAGCTAATCCAGCTCGCAGAGTTAGAGCGCAGAACCGCCACATCTGTACTGTAGGGGATTTCACCCATCCACTGACCTATCCATCGCTTGCTGACTGTTTAGTGCTATATCGCAAACCAGACGGTTGCGCTCAAGGAACGCGGTGGATGTCCACGCACATTATTTCTGATTCTCTGATGCACAAACTGGAAGAGCCCATGAAGTAGACCGTGTACCAAATACAGCCTTAACGGGCGCCATAGGATCCCGCTGTCAGTTCGCCCTGAAGCCCCAGCAAGTGTAGGTTAATACAATAACAAGCCGAGTACAGGTTTTTATGGCTTTTATAGGATTTTTTTTACACGACAGGAAATTGTATATTCGAATACTAAAACTTTGCTTCTTCATATGCACACAAGCAGGCAAAACTGTTAGACTTTATTGTTGCACATGAACTTTTGACCGACATCATAGTTCATTATGATCGGCGTCATAGAACCTCATGTGCAACTCTTCCTCCCCCACACTCATGCACACACACCCTCCCGACCTTTGCGTCCATCCAGAGTTGAACTGGCCGTGAATGGCTGATCCTCAGTCTGGTCGGCTGAACCTCAGGTTGGTCGGCTGACCCCCAGGTGGGTCGGCTCAGCTCCAGTCTGGTGGACTGATCCTCAGTCTGGTTGGCTCAGTCTCAGTCTGGTCGGCTGAACCTCAGTCGGGTCGGCTGGCCCTCAGGTGGGTCGGCTGAACATGCTTAGTCCAGTCTGGTCGTGGTGATCCTCACTCTGGTCCGCTGATCCTCAGTCTGGTCTGCTGATCCTCAGGTCGGCTCGGCTGTCTCAGTCTGGTCCGGCTGATCCTCAGTCTGGCCGGCTGAACCTCAGGTGGGTCGGATGATCCTGGTCGACTGATCCTCAGGCGGGTCGGCTCAGCTCCAGTCTGGTCGGCTCAGGTGGGTCGGCTGAGCCCCAGTCTGGTCGGCTGATCCTCAGTCTGGTCGGATGAGCCTCAGTCTGGTCGGCTGATCCTCAGTCTGGTCGGCTGATCCTCAGTCTGGCCGGCTGATCCTCAGGTGGGCCGGCTGATCCTCAGTCTGGTCGACTGATCCTCAGGTCGGCCAGTCGGCTCAGGGTCGGCTGAGCCTCAGTCTGGTCGGCTGATCCTCAGTCTGGCCGGCTGATCCTCAGTCTGGCGGCTGATCCTGCGGCTGATCCTCAGTCTGGTCGGCTGATCCTCAGTCTGGTCGGCTGATCCTCAGTCTGGCCGGCTGATCCTCAGTCTGGCCGGCTGATCCTCAGTCTGGTCGGCTGATCCTCAGTCCGGTCGGCTGAGCCTCAGTCTCGCCGGCTGATCCTCGGCCCAGTCGGCGCAGGTCGCGTCGCCGGAAAAAGAAGTGGAGCGGAGCGGCCGTACCGGCTGCGGCGCGCTTTAATTGCCGCACTTGACTCACGACGCGCCACGCTCGTCGCACCGTTAGGTGCGCGGCCGCGTCGCCGCCGACCGGCGCCGTCGGGGAGGAGGTCATGCCCGGCGGGCGGGAGAGACGGGTCACACACTACCGGGTCACACAGTGACGGGAGGGAGAGGTGGGTCACACACTGACGGGAGGGAGACGGGTCACACACTACCGGGTCACACACTGACGGGTCACACACTGACCGGCAGGGAGGGAGAGGTGGGTCACACACTGACGGGAGGGAGAGTGGGTCACACACTAAGGAAGATGGGTCACACACTGACGGGAGGGAGAGGTGGGTCACACACTGACGGGAGGGAGACGGGTCACACACTACCGGGTCACACACTGACGGGAGGGAGAGGTGGGTCACACACTGACGGGAGGGAGAGACAAATGACGGGAGAATGGGTCACACACTGACGGGTGGGTCACACACATGACGGGAGGGAGAGGTGGGTCACACACTGACGGGAGGGAGAGATGGGTCACACACTGACGGGAGGGAGAGACAGGTCACACACTGACGGGAGGGAGAGATGGGTCACACACTGACGGGAGGGAGAGGTGGGTCACACACTGACGGGAGGGAGAGGTGGGTCACACACTGACGGGAGGGAGAGATAGGTCACACACTAACGGGAGGGAGAGACAGGTCACACACTGACGGGAGGGAGAGACGGGTCACACACTGACGGGAGGGAGAGGTGGGTCACACACTGACGGGAGGGAGAGATGGGTCACACACTACCGGGTCACACACTGACGGGAGGGAGAGATGGGTCACACACTGACGGGAGGGAGAGATGGGTCACACACTGACGGGAGGGAGGAGAGGGGTCACACACTGACAGGGAGGAGGTGGGTCACACACTGACAGGTCACACACTGACGGGAGGGAGAGACGGGTCACACACTGACGGGAGGGAGAGACAGGTCACACACTACCGGGTCACACACTGACGGGAGGGAGAGAGTGGGTCACACACTGACGGGAGGGAGAGAGTGGGTCACACACTGACGGGAGGAGAGTGGGTCACACACTGACGGGAGGGAGAGATGGGTCACACACTGACGGGAGGGAGAGATGGGTCACACACTGACGGGAGGGAGAGATGGGTCACACACTGACGGGAGGGAGAGATGGGTCACACACTGACGGGAGGGAGAGATGGGTCACACACTGACGGGAGGGAGAGACAGGTCACACACTGACAAAAGGGGTCACACACTGACGGGAGGGAGAGATGGGTCACACACTGACGGGAGGGAGAGGGTCACACACTACCGGGTCACACACTGACGGGAGGGAGAGGTGGGTCACACACTGACGGGAGGGAGAGGTGGGTCACACACTGACGGGAGGGAGAGATGGGTCACACACTGACGGGAGGGAGAGATGGGTCACACACTGACGGGAGGGAGGGAGAAGGTGGGTCACACACTGACGGGAGGGGGAGAGGGGGAGGGTCACACACTGACGGGAGGGAGAGATGGGTCACACACTGACGGGAGGGAGAGGTGGGTCACACACTGACGGGAGGGAGAGGTGGGTCACACACTACCGGGTCACACACTGACGGGAGGGAGAGGTGGGTCACACACTGACGGGAGGGAGAGACGGGTCACACACTACCGGGCCACACGCTGACGGGAGGGAGAGGTGGGTCACAAGGTGGGTCACACACTGACGGGAGGGAGAGATGGGTCACACACTACCGGGTCACACACTGACGGGAGGGAGAGGTGGGTCACACACTCACACTAACGGGAGGGAGAGGTGGGTCACACACTGACGGGAGGGAGAGACGGGTCACACACTGACGGGAGGGAGAGGTGGGTCACACACTAACGGGAGGGAGAGGTGGGTCACACACTGACGGGAGGGAGAGGTGGGTCACACACTGACGGGAGGGAGAGGTGGGTCACACACTGACGGGAGGGAGAGACAGGTCACACACTAACGGGAGGGAGAGATGGGTCACACACTGACGGGAGGGAGAGACGGGTCACACACTACCGGGTCACACACTGACGGGAGGGAGAGATGGGTCACACACTGTCACACACTGACGGGAGGGAGAGACAGGTCACACACTGACGGGAGGGAGAGATGGGTCACACACTACGACGGGAGGGAGAGAGGAGAACAATAGGGTCACACACTGACAGGGAGGAGAGAGGGTCACACACTGACGGGGTCACACACTGACGGGAGGGAGAGAGGGTCACACACTGACGGGAGGGAGAGAGGAGGAGAGGTGGGTCACACACTGACGGGTCACACACTGGGAGGGTGGGTCACACACTGACGGGAGGGAGAGACAGGTCACACACTGACGGGAGGGAGAGACAGGTCACACACTGACGGGAGGGAGAGACGGGTCACACACTAACGGGAGGGAGAGGTGGGTCACACACTGACGGGAGGGAGAGACAGGTCACACACTGACGGGAGGGAGAGATGGGTCACACACTGACGGGAGGGAGAGACAGGTCACACACTGACGGGAGGGAGAGACAGGTCACACACTAACGGGAGAGAGAGGTGCTGGATTATATTATGAGAGGCTCCTTGAGGGAAGAAAGAATGTGCGAAGAGAAGTCGTGAATCGCGCATTGAGGAAATGTAAAAAAAAATTGGGGCAGGCCCTGATGGGAGGAACCAATTGATTGTGTCCCCAGAGCAATATGTGCTGGGCGACTCCGCAGCTAAAAATATAATGTTGGAAAAAGTTTGAATACGTTTGTAAATGTCGCGCTACGTTATTGCTGTTCTCACAAGCCCCACTGACACAGATTACATTGGACCGGACTTTCAATAGAAGCGAGCGCAGGGTCTGAATGCAGGAGGAGATGGTAGGGGACCCAAGAAGTGTCTTCGTTCATCGTCGCACTATTTAGCGGCCACTTGCCACAAAGGGGCAAAACTTTATAAAATAGGTCAGGGAGTGCGCCCTTGTCTTTCCCTGCCTCATCGCCCGTTCAATCGCCCCAACTTATTCCATTCGCAACCAATCCTGGAGTGGATGTTATGGATGTACACACACAGCGGGCGCTGGCGGTACTCCTCGGCGTCGCTAACGACGCTAACGGCACTAACGACGCTAACGGCGCTAACGGCGCTAACGACGCTAACGGCACTAACGGCGCTAACGGCAACCCTGCCAACCACACCCAGTCAGTGCATCGTCGCCAACGACGTCGAGGGCGGACCCTACCAACCACGCCCCTTTCAGCGCATCGTCGCCAACGACGCCGAGGGCGGACCCTGCCAATGACGCTCAGTCAACGCATCGTCGCTGACGACGATACACTGGGGCCGGATGGTATGCCAGGGAAATGAGGGGGCGGACCCTGCCAACGACGCTCAGTCAGCGTATCGTCGCCAACGACGCCGAGGGGCGGACCCTGCCAGTGACGCTCAGTCAACACATCGTCGCTGACGACGATACACTGGGGCCGGATGGCATGCGAGGGAAATGAGGGGGCGGACCCTGCCAACGACGCCCAGTCAGCGCATCGTCGATAACGACGCTAAGGGGGCGGGCCCAGCTAACCACGCCCAGTCAGCGAATCTTCGATAACGACGCTAAGGGGGCGGGCCCAGCTAACCACGCCCAGTCAGCGCATCGTCGCTAGCGGTCATGAACTAGTGCATTTAAACTGGGAAACCCTTAAGAAACGTGCTTACGATGCTCATAGATCACCTTCTGACATGTGGCTAAGCAACTACTTTCATCAAGTCCTGTGTACCATGATGCATATTCAGATGATTGCGGTTACGCCATTAAAAAATGCAATCGAATACTTGCGTGAAAGTGAATATAATTAGTGATTATGTGTGTGGTTTTTGTTCATGAGAGGTGAGTGTGGACATTATCCGGGACTACGTGCCGTGGTTTTTTGTTTGTTTTTTATTTTCTTTTTTGCTCATGGGACGAACGTGGCACCTCTCTGGCGTGGAGCTCGGATTCCGAAATAGATTTTTCCCAGCAGCCGCCATTCAAACAAAACACGGTGTTTCTGTCGACTTCAATGCACGGCCAAGGCTGGCCTTGATCTATATTCAGCGTCGAATTCACACAGCGGCTGGCTTTGCTTTGTCACTAATTGCTCCCTGTTGCCTTTCAATTACGCAGAAGGGGCTATTTGGGATGAATGGAGCCTGCAGTTAGATCATTAGCAGACGTCTGATGTTCCATTTCACAGGCTCCTGTGCGCGTGACGTCAGATCCGCAGATGGTGACGCAATTAAAGCTCCGCCGTTGGGATGCGACGCGTGCGCCGGCTTTGAAATAATGCGCCGATGGGTCAGTGCCAACCGGGAGGCATTTTTGATGTGGAGAAAAGCTCACGATGATCACCCGGGAGAACAGCTGGTCTTAAGCAGGCGCAGGGCACACAAAGGCCGCTCCTTGTTCACCGCTACAGAACTGATGCCGGTCTCTTGATCTGGCGGGCCAGTCGTCTGCTTAATCTGGTGGGTCCGTCGTCTGCTTGATCTGGTAGGCCAGTCCTCTGTTTGATCTGGTAGGTCAGTCGTTTGCTTGATCTGATAGGCCAGGCGTCTGCTTGATCAAAGTCTTGGAGGGGGGGGGGGGGGGGGGGATCCCTACCACCAACTGATACAACTGAGATAGAGTGGAATGGAGCACGTCCCTGCAGTACGGTCGACGCCACTGGCGTAATTTGAAAATGCATCGCCAATAGGGTTCCAGTGCGGCAGCACCGCACACCTTCCGCTATAATGCATGGCACCAATCAGCGATGTCGATACAGCCGTCCGCTTCCGGGAAGGGCTGCGCATGGAGCTGGTGGTGGGCGGAGCCTAACACAGTGCTATCCTCGTTAGTGTACAGTCCGGCTACCATGCGAGGGTGACGGATACGCCCGTGCACTTGACGGGTGGAGCCTAAACAGTGGCTCCCACGTTAGTGCACGGTCAGTATACTCATCGCGCATTTGACGGGTGGAGCCTAACACAGTGGTCTTCACGTTAGTGTACGGTCAGGCTATACTGCGAGGGTGACGGATACGCCCGTGCACTTGACGGGTGGAGCCTAAACAGTGGTCTTCACGTTAGTGTACGGTCAGGCTGTACTGCGAGGGTGACAGATACGCCCGTATATTTGACGGGTGGGGCCTAACACAGTGGTCTCCTCGTAAAACATGCAGTCCGGCGGGGGAAGCTCATAAGATCTACTTTCAGAAGATCTTCTGAACGTAGATCTTCTGAAAATAGATCTTCTGGAAGTAGATCTTATGAGCCTCACCCAGTACGGCCACCTTGCGAGGGCGGCGGATACGCCCGTACGCGCCCGTCACACTCGTACGTTCACGGCAAGGTAAGATTGCGTAGGAGCGAAACTAAAAATCGATTGGATTAGTCAATAATTAGGTTAGATTACACTACATTAATCAATAATTTTGAGCATGAAGGCAGGCGAACTCCGGGTAGTACTATTGCCTCGCGCGTAGTGCCCAGTGCCTACTACCTAGTGTACACGATGCTAAAATGCTAATCGTTGAGACCAAACGCTGCTGCATTTTTACATTTTGCATTACATGCAACGGGTAAGGCGACGTCTCCCAATGTGTCAATCCTCCCAGTGGGGAAACCACTCATGTGTCAGCTGGTTTAGTGGGACGACCACTCCTGACGCATCAAGCGGTCCAGTGGCACGATCGTTCCTGATGCGTCAACCGTTCCAGCGGGGGAAACACTCCTGATTCGTTTGCCATTATGGTGGGCGGTCGCTCCTGATGTGTCAGGCGCCCCAGTGGGACGGCCACTCATGACATGTCAGGAGTTTCAGCGGAACGACCCGTCCTGATGTGTCAGCCGTTCCAGTGAGACGACCGCTCCTGACGCGTGAGCCGTTCCAGAATGTTGCACGTGGGGCCGTTCCGTGCGGCAGCTAAGTACCATTCATGTCGGCTGAGCACGACTGGAAACGGCCACCTTCTTCAAGTTGCCGGCAAATTAGAGCAACTTGGAGCGTAAATAGGACGGCGTGGATGGCGTAAACTGCTCCTTCGCGTCGCTTTGCCGGCTGGTTTGGAGGCATGTGGTGGCATCACGGCAGCCAAACATGACCGGCCGAGCGGAGTTGTAAACCGCAGAACGAGCTCCATTGTTCAGCCCTGGGTGCCGCAATGTCGGATGGATCGGGACAGTCCGGTCACACACTCAACACATGCCTGGCGCCAAGAGTGCCACCACGAGCACCACACACGGGCACCAGCACGAGCACCACCACGAGCACCGAGCACCACCACGAGCACCAACACGAGCACCACCACGAGCACCAACACGAGCACCACCACGAGCACCAACACGAGCACCACCACGAGCACCAACACGAGCACCACCACGAGCACCAACACGAGCACCAACACGAGCACCAACACGAGCACCACCACGAGCACCACCACGAGCACCAACACGAGCACCACAAGCACCAACACGAGCACCACCACGAGCACCACCACGAGCACCACCACGAGCACCACCACAACACGAGCACCACCACGAGCACCACCACGAGCACCAACACGAGCACCACCACGAGCACCAACACGAGCACCACCACGAGCACCACCACGAGCACCACCACGAGCACCACCACGAGCACCACCACGAGCACCACCACGAGCACCAACACGAGCACCACCACGAGCACCACCACGAGCACCACCACGAGCACCACCACGAGCACCACCAGGAGCACCAACACGAGCACAACCACGGGCACCACACAAGACCAACGAGCACCACCACGAAAACAACCACACGAGCACCACCACAAAGCACGAGCACCAACACGAGCACCACCACGAGCACCACCACGAGCACCAACACGAGCACCAACACGACACTAACACGGGCACAACACCAGAGCACCACCACGAGCACCAACACGATCACCAACACGAGCACCAACATGAGCACCAACACAAGCACCACCACGAGCACCACCACGAGCACCACACGAGCACCACACGAGCACCAACACGAGCACCACCACGAGCACCACCACGAGCACCACACAGCACCAGACCACCACGAGCACCACGACACCACACAACACGAGCCAACCACACGAGCACCACCACGACACCACAACAAACACGAGCACGAACACGATCACCAACACGAGCGCTTCCTCGGTGGCGACGGCCCTTCTTTGAAGCACTTCTCTAAAACTGGGCACTTATTGTTAATGCAGTGAAACCGAGTGGATACGCCAGCCTACCAACCTCGGTGGCGGCCACTCCGCCCGCTAGCCCGCAGCTCTGGGCTTCAGTCTCCAGCTCTATGCTGGCGCTCTGACTCCGAATTATTTATCGACTGTCCTATGACTGTGTCGACTATGGTGCTGCACTCTAAACGTTTTAATCTAACTCGAACAGATCCGGGGGAAATCTTCCTGGTTATATATGCATGTATGCGTATGAAACCTGGAATATATATACATATATATATATGCATTGGCTGTTGAAGAGAAGAGCGCATTTAGCCTTAGCAAGTTTTCTGTTTTATCTTCAACAGCCAATGCATAAAAGAAGATATCCTGCCAAAATATACCGATATATATATATATATATATATATATATATATATATATATATATATATATATATATATATATATATATGTATTATATAAATGCACATACAAATATAATTCCATGAAATAATTTGATTGCATTTGTCGAAACATGTATAGCCGGGCGACCCGGGGCGTGCCAGCTGTCTCGAGCCCGCGCTGGTCAGAGATCCTGCATCGCGAAGCTGCTCAGCCCAGACAGAGCGTGATGAGCTCGGACCACGATGACATTTGTGTGTCGTTGAGTGTGCTCGCCCGCTGGTTTGCAGAACCGAATAATTAACTTGTTGGAGGGCGGAATCTAACTGGATTTGAGACAGACTGTAACGCTTGTTTGTTTGTTTATTGGTTGGTTCACGACACATTTCATGCACATTCACGGCTAATGGCGCCGCCCACACTGTTTCGCCGGTGGTCCGCGGGATTGGGAAAGGTCCTGTGTGGCGCTAGAGTCGAACCCGGGACCTTTGGTACCCGTAGCCCGACACCTTAACCACTCGGCCATCCCGGCCCCGACAGACTGTGACGAACCCCATGGAATATTCTAGACGGGATGGAAGTGAATGGGTCCGTGTCCAATCCCATGTGTCATAGCTTGGTGGGAACAACAATTCTGAATGTTTTCAGTCGCATGCATATCTGAATGACATGCGAAAAACAACGATTTGTCGGAGGAGCGGAATTTAAGCGAGTTGCAAGTGCTTCGCATATCAGATGTCTTCAGACACTGGATGAGTTTGGAACAAAGTCTTTCGGTCGTTTCTTAGCTGTTTTAACACAAGTATGTCCGTCCTGGAGCCCAACAGAAATCAAATAGCAAGCAATGAGATCAGGATAGATCTTCTGAAGCTGGCATGCGCTTCTAGATTTTACGATCCACTCAGTTGACGGCCTCCAACAATTCTTCAAGTTATTCTCACCGAACTGGATCAACCTCATGCGTGAAAAGAAAACCGTAGGGGGCAACTTCTCGAAGAGATCAACGTTGCCAAGGTTTGTGCACCAGACGGCCTGGCGTGTCCGGGATCTGGGAGAGTACGGTGACCAGTTGACTGTCCCCTCTGCAAATTGTTTGCTCTAGCATTTTCTTGTGACGTTTTCACAAAGCAACGAACAGAAGCAAACATTGTCCCATCGCAAGAAAAAAGCGGCCAACGTTGCAGAAAATGACAGGAATGTGCTACTTCTGCATTTGTCTTTCAACATTTTTCAAAATGATGTTTGTATTCAACTCTTAAACCATGTTCCGCCTCACCATGTGGTTTATCAACATGGATTTGTTGGCCATTGTTGGCTCGCCACCAATCGCACTACGTTCCCGGCTCGTGTTCAGGCGGCCACATCGGACAACGTTCAGCTGAATGCAGGACATTCGGCATGCTGACTATATACTATGATATATATATATATATATATATATATATATATATATATATATATATATATATATATATATATATATATATATATATATATATATATATATATATATATATATATATGTGTGTGTGGTGTGTGTACTGTGTAAAGGATTACTGACCTTTCGCGTGCTTTCAAAGCGCTACTCATCGCCTGTTGATGCACAAAATGGAGCAAATGTAGCATCAGTAGATCGGCCTGAAATGGGTAGAATCGTATTTGATGAGTCGGCAACACAGGGCTGAGTATCAAGGTGGATTCACATTACATTTGGCATGTACTTGTGCATGTTATTCGAGATCCTGAATTAATGGCGTATTTCTCGTCGATGTTCACGTATGTATAGCTGGAATACAATGCTGCCACGCGGTCAAGGTAAATATTTAAAATGCGTTCTTAAAGAAAATATGCAAACACAAATAGAACATTAAAAGAACGAAAAAGTGTTGTTTCTAAGATGGCTTGTGTGCCCCCATTAGATCCGTCAGTACCTAGATGAAATGGTGGCGCCAAAAGTCTGCGATTGGACAGGAGTGGGTGGATGAGAGGTTTCGGTCGATTCTGCTCGTGCAACGCCTATTGGGCCTAATGCTAAATTTCACTAAATTTTAGAGGGCCGGTCCATCCCGTCCACCACGTTGGCGACGCTCATGCTCAGGCATCGAACTTGATCGCCATTCAACCATCCACGAAAAATAAAATCGATCCAAACTAAAACAACCTGCAGGTGGGAAGGCACCGTTGATACACAATCCTATTTGCACTTACTTGGTGGGTACGTCGCAGCGACATATACTACCTATATAGAGTTATAGTTGGTTGTTGGAGTTTAGGGGCGCATCGACTACATCGGTCATGCAGCGCCCATAACATCGTCAGTGAAACAGTGAAATGCAAGCAACATCGTCAATCAGACAGAGAAAATTGAGCAACATCAGTCAAGCAGTGAAATGGGAGTAACATCATCAGTGAAACAGTGATATTCACGAAACATCATTAGTTAAACAGTGAAATTCACGACACATCAGTGAAACAGTGAGATGGAAGAAACATCAGTAAAACAGTGAAGCAGCAAGAGCAAGCGAAGACCAGCCAGCGACATGTCCCTGGGTGAAATATAGGACGAAATACGACGGAGCTAAGATCTCCCCGAGTAAACGACATCAAAACGCACTTGCGAGAGAAACTCGAATATCCGTCCAGTATGAACGATGTGTGATCCATCACCCAGGAGACCCGTCATCGTTAGCGTGGATACATTTCGTCCAAAGAATCGTCGTCGTTGCGCCGAGAATAGAGGGCACACCAGAAGAACGTGCCTCACTGTAAGTGGCCTGTCACAGCGAGTGCACATCGGTCTGTCCTCGTTTATATAGAGTTGTTAAATATGTTTGAACGGTCATTTAGGTTCATACGACCACCGTCAACAACTTTGCACTTTTGAACTGTATTCATACAACTGTCGTCGTAACTTGAACTAATCAGATTCAGCCCTCGAGGACAGCATTACCGCAGCCTTTACGCCGTTTGCCCTCAGGCACCTGGTCCGTTGCCCTGCTACAGGCGACCTTCACGTCGTACACTTGTGACATCACGGAATGAGGTAATGAGGTCATGCATTCAGAGTGAGGTAGCAGCCAATGACAGTCGGCCGACGACAACCCACGTGGGAACTGTCCCCGACAGCTGTGACGCGGCGCGACGAGCAGCCGAAGGGATGACAACGGGCACACCGGCGTTGATTTTATTGAACATTTTGACGGGGGCGAGAGAAGATACATCAAAGCAATGGGCACATCCAAAAGGATTGGAAGGGAACCGTATAGGGTTCTATGCTAAAATTTAAATTATTAGGACGATATTTGATATTTGATAAGCGACAAGAATAACGACATGAACACGGGCGTTGATTATTGAACATTATTAAGGGGGCAAATGCATCACGTAAATTGGGAGATCTAATGGGATTGGTGGTGGGGGTGGGGTGGGGGTGGTTTTATGGGCTCCTATGTTAAAAATGAAATTATTTGGAGGGTAGAGGCAAAGCTAACGTTGAGGGAGTACTTTCCCCCTCAGGAAGATATAAGACCCCTGGACAGGCACGTCTTAATTTGTTAATATTCTTACCATTGATTCAGCGTTCTGAAACACGCAGCCTACCTGCAGGGGTGCAGATGGATCTAAGGGTGGGATGTCATCGGCTGTATGTGATAAGCAGCAGCATAGACTCTGGCAACACGCACAGATGATCAGCTATATTTCCAGAAGCACCCTGCAGTTAGCGCAGGACAACGTAAGCAGCCGCGGAACCTAAGTCCAATCATCGCGGCGAAGAGCTTGCCCAAACATCTTCCAAATTCAACAAGCTACATCAATCCTACCTGAGTTTGAAGGTAGCACATTATTCAGAGCAGATCTCGGCGAATTTCGCCCTCATAAATAGATATCAAAGTGACGACGCAGGGGCTGACGTATCCTGTCGGACCTGGACGCACCATTGATTCCCCGGTCGATCCCGGGGTTGCCTGCACGACAGCGCTTCGTATGTGGGCTGCAGTAATAGCATGGCAAGCATGATGGTGAGAGCGGTCAATTGACACCTTCTACGGGAGTGAACGTTTTGTTTTATTGCATCCTCCTTTTTCTTTGGAGATGGGGCGGAATATGGTCACCACACGGTAAAGTGTTCGAATTTCACGCCTCCTCTCTTTCACACGAACGAATTAGAAGACCTGTCCACGCCGCGAGTGTATTTGTTTTATTTTTATTTTTACCTACCCGTCTTCATTGATTGTGGTGTTCACGGAGCAACCACATCAGGTGGACAGACGCTGCCGGATTCTGTATGACACGACCTAACGCGGCGAAGCTTTCGCATCGTGGTATGCAGACTTTGGTGACCAATGTCAAGGGAAATCAATTTCATCGAGCTTCGTTCCTCGTGACCGAAGAGTTTGGTGAATGGCTCCAAGCTGGTTTACGCGAGTTAAAAACAACGTCCGGCTCTTGTCTTCAAAGTGAGCGTGCCCGGAATCGTTGTGCCTCGCTCTGCGCCGTCTGCGATGGGCGTGGATTCAGCCGGATGCGACGCCAGCCCAAATGACGTCAAATTGTAGAGTCGGAGGGCACAGACGGAGACCCGAGCCGCATCGGCGCAGGTCCGCTGGGACCTGTGGAGTCATCCGAGTCCGCTCTCGGATGATTCCACAAACAGCGTGAACAACAGCCCCCCCCCCGGAGCGGCACCGTGCGTTCGGCGCTGCGTCCGGTCATGGTGAGTGTGCGTCGACAAAGCGGCTTAGTAAGCTGGCGGTCGGACCTGGCGGCATCAATAGTCGTGCCGCTGACAAACGAGTTCCGACCGCTCCCTCCACCCCGCTCACCACAGGGATCACCCCCCCCCCCCCCCTCCCCTCCACCGACTACAGACAGCACCAACCTCACCTCCCCTCCACCGACTGCAGACTGTGCCCACCCCTCCTCTCCTCGGCGATCATAGACTGCATCTCCCCTCCATGTACGGGCCCTTGACGCTGCCTTTCCTGCCGCGTAAAGGGCCAGGGATCGGAGCTCAAGGGGCGGGGATGGCCGAGTCGTTAAGGTGTCGGGCTATGGGTACCAAAGGTCCCGGGTTCGACTCTAGCGCCACTCAGGACATTTCCCAATCCCGCGGCCCACCGGCGAAACAGTGTAGGCGGCGCAATTAGCCGTGAATGAATGTGCCAAGTGTGTCGTGAACCAACCAATAAACAAACAAACAGGATCGGAGCCCAAGGGGGAGGGGCTACCGACCGTGCCGCCCTCTTTTCGGCTACGTCTCTGAAGGCAGCACACTTTCAACTGAGCGGAAAAACATAACATTTTTTTTGTACAAAATCTTGATAAAACGATTTTACGCCGGTAAATTCAATTGCTAGCGGGATTCTCAGTACCCATACATGTGTCAGGATATCTATGCTATATGCAACACAATGGATAAAGTTGTAATGTAAGATGGTAAACAAAGACAATTTTGAACTGCATTTACGGTTCAAAACTGGCCTCGCCAGACCCACACCGAAATAAACCATCTTCACTCCAGTGGTCCTGAGTACGACTCCCTAATCCCCGGGTTTTCTATCCATGATAAAATGTGTCATGCTTTTCGAAAACATTGAATAAAGCCATGTCAAATTTCATTGGAAGGGATCCGCTAATTAAATCAAATGCTAAATCATAAAACAATATATTTGAAGGCCAAGGAAGCAGTGATGCTATAAAATGGAAAATTCGTCATTCATAAACTAACTAAGCTTTGCATTTTCTTCGTCATCGGTGCATCCAGCGCGACGCCAAAATATGGCTGGTGCTGCCATATTTTATTGAATACAAAAGTCATTTTCGAAGGTTAAGTAAAACAACAACTGCAGTCTCACGTGCGGGGGAGTGTGGTGAGGAGGGGGTTGCAGTCGATAGGTAGGTACCGACCTACCTACCTACCTACCTACATGTCGGGCCTTGTGTGCAAATGCTACTGTGGTCCAGTATTTTAATAGCCGTAAACCTACTTTTGAAACAATGGTAGGCGATCGGGGATTTTTCACATCATTGAGTTCTGGCGTTGCGATGCCGGTGTCAGGTCAATTCAAATTGCTCGGCTCGTGTAATTATGGGTTACTCATGTCATTGGGAGTCAGGGATGCGATCATAGACAATTCACACCCCATGAATTGTTTTTCTTTTTCACATCGGTGGATAGGTAAGACCTACCTACCTAGGCAAGTAGATAGGTAGTAAGTGGAACCCAAGGATTATGATAACCTACTGCAAGCAGGCATTCATGAATGTTGCATCTGAAAACTGAGACAGGATCAATATAAATATTTCCAAATGCTGATGTTGTCACCATGTTCAGATGTGAAGTTCAGGTGGTTTGAGGCTTCATAATTAAGAGGATGTTACCTACCTAGGTAGGATCTGTTCACTTGATAGGTGGGTACTACTGATCTCAATATATGTTGATGTCAATGTAGTGTCTAAACAACTGGGAAGGTGGTGGAGCCACATCTCTGGAAGTGCTTGGCCATTTAACTTATGCAAATGATGTCTATGATGTTGCCTATGTGTGACAGATTTCACAACACTGACATCCAGGTGGAGGCTGTTGATGCTGGCACATAGTTTTATCTCTATTCCACAATGAATCTGGAGCTTCTTGAGTCATTCGGCCAGAACTACCCAGAAGAGTTTGATGGCACACTCGACTGCATATCCAGAGCCGTCACATGCATGTTCAACCGCAAGGTCAGTGAAGCTTCAAGAAGAGAAGAGCGGAGAAGATAAAAGGGGTGACCCAGGGTGAAGCCAATGAAACTCAATGGATTAGTTAGAAAATAAATTAATTTGATTCTGATTATTGGAAAATACCATAATAAAAGAAAATGTTTAGTCAAATGCCTGTTGGCATGGCTTAATTGGGTAGAGCCACAACTCATATTTCAATGTATGTTTTGTAGAGCATGTTGGGTGACCCCGACTCACACCACCAAATCTTTTAGTTATGATTCATCAGCAGAATTCCAACAAAGGGCTCAAAGTATAACTTCCACCTTGTGTATTTACATGGCTGTCTCATTCCATCATTTCCAGACCAGCCATCAGCTGATCTCCAACTTTCTGCTGCTGCATGCATGTCTAGGCAGTCTGCAGCTTAGTTCCTAACATGCTAGTATTTCTAAGGTTGGAGTTGTCATGGACACTATTTGTTTATTTATTGCATGGCTCACTATGCACTTTATGCACAGGCATGGCTAATGGTGCCAGCCACACTGTTTTGCCATTGGGCCACATGATTGGGAAGCATTCTAAGTGGTTTATTGTTATTGCACAATCTCCAACAGCATATTGTGCCCTTTACAGGAGAAGTCATTAAAGTTGGAGTTTACTGGAGTGGTGTGAGTGTTGAACCAGGACCTTGGCATCCAGAGCTCAACACCTTAACCACTTGGCCTCTCCTGCCCTCATGAACATGCTAGTTATTATGCACAGCAAAACACCCACATCTCATGATTGAATTCCAGATAATGTGGCTACCTATAGTGTGGCCTGTTGTAAAAGTACACCTTTGCACAATGGAAAAAATTGCTTTAGGAAATATTCTATTGTTTTCTGATGGAGTTTATGGTTCACTCAGGATGTTGTGAATTTTGATGTACTATTGTACTCTTTTTGATATTACACACCTGATGAAATCCATCATTGGCTTTGCAATGGTGGCTTGGAATTCCAAAATTGATGTGGGAACCAAAACATAACAAAACATATATGAAAACCTCCATTGAAAAAGATTGTGAATTCCTTCAGTGGTTTGCCTTCACTGCTGGATTAACACATGTAACAGCTACACTATACCCCCACAACACCCCATTGTTGATGTGTCTTGTCAAAATGTTGCCAGTGATAGGGCTTTGTCATTTAAAGACACCACATTGCTGATCTTTTTGAAAGCCATTACTAGCTGATACTTTTGCCTGATTCTTTACATGCTATAAAAGTACCTGGTTCTTTTTTCTTCCCAGAAAGGTGAAAAATGAGGAAATTGGCATCAGGTAGGTTGGTCAGCTGAATGCCAGGTTCCATTCCTGTAACTGTAGGTATTCCTGGATGTCATTGATCATTGGCCAATAACAGGTGACCAGTGACCATGCCAGCAGCCAGGGTATTCTGCTGGTGGTGGGCTGCAATGATGGCCACATGGTGGTGGACTTCCTGATGCTTGGTATCACCAATATCATCTATGTAGCCACTGATGCAAGAACATGATGTCAATTAGCAGCCTCATAAATTCCAAATTAAAGCTAAGCCACACAACAAGGTTAAGGCGACTGTCTTCACCAACAGTGTAGTGAACACTGGAACCAGCTGCAAGAAAACATTGTCAGTAGCAGCACATTGAACATCTTTAAAAACAGCATAGACAATCATTATAAGAATATAGGGCTTGCTTTTCAGTATTACAGGGAGGGCTGATTTACAGTTGGGCAACTGGTTCAGTGTACAGAGTGCAACCAAGAAGGGCCCTCATGGATCATAGTTGCACTAATATTTTATGTCTTTATGATGCAGGAACATCCTTTTCCATGCAGCCTGATAATTCCATATGCCATGCCACCCAAGTTAGTGACTGGTGTCCAGTGATCAGTGACTGGTGACCAGTGATCATTGACTACTGGTTGGTGACTGGTGATCATTGATCATTGACTGGTGACTGGGGAGTAGTGACCATTGGTCATTGACTGGTGTCCATCAATAAGTGACCAATGACCATTGGTCAGTGACCAATGACCATTGATCAGTGACCAATGACCATTGATCAGTGATCAATGACCACCAGTGACAGTTGACCAGTGACCAATGACCATTGATCAGTGACCAATGACCACCAGTTGACCAGTTGACCAGTGACCGCGCCGGCCGCCAGGGCACCCTGCTGGCGGTGGGCTGCAACGACGGCCGCGTGGTGGTGTGGGACTTCCTGACGCGCGGCATCGCCAAGATCATCTCTGCGCACGTGCACCCGGTGTGCTCGGTGAGCTGGTCGCGCGACGGTCGCCGCCTGGTGAGCGCCTGCACGGACAACACGGTGTCCGTGTGGGACGTGCTGAGCGGCGAGTGCGAGCACCGCTACCGCTTCCCGTCGCCAATACTCAAGGTGGGTTGGTTGGTTGGTTGGTTGGTTGGTTCGTTCGTTCGTTCGTTCGTTCGTTCGTTCGTTCGTTCGTTCGTTCGTTTTTTTTTTCTCGTTTTTTCCCTCCGTTTTTTTCCCCGTTTTTTTGGTTGGTTGGTTGGTTGGTTGGTTGGTTGTTGAATTTTGCAACATGACGACTGTTGAGTCGTGTTGCGTCGCCGAGCTATCAAATAATAAGAACCTTGTCTCGGTAATATGCGTAACACCTCAATCATCCGTGATGCCGTGCGTAGTTTCTAACGAGCATCCTGGTGACGTGCATCACAACTGACGCGTCGTGGTGCAACACTCACCTCAGACCGGGGACGGGTAGTCCAGGGATAAATTGCCCGTCTCACAATCGAGAGGTTTTCGGCTGGAGTCTCGCCTGTCGCTACTCTTCGCCCGCGGCATTCGGCGTGAAAGATTGGCGACGCTGCATGACTCAACGGTCGACGTGTCGTAAAACCAATGATCAGTCAAATTGCCTTTGTCCGACCATCAGGACAGGCATGGGAAACGTGAGGGGGGCCTCTCCGTTCCCCTTGCGGCTGCAGGAATAGCAACGATGCACAACTTCTCGAAAGTTTCCCGAAGGCTAACCTGCGCCAGATTAACCGAATGTTAAGGAAGCAAATGAAAGAAGTGGGTTGGCACCCTCCAGTTTCGGTAAATCGATATGCTTCCTCGCGGTTGTTTTGCTACAGCATCGATGCAGTCGAAGCAAGACACCATAAACTCCTAAATGAGTGGGGGCTGTACCAATGCTTAGTGGCCTAATGCACATTTTTCTACACGTTCTCTATACTTCGTGTCTTGGGCTTTAAGGCGTTTCGACCAGACTCGATCGTTTGCGCCCCTCAGGTTTGCTTGTTTGTTTATTGGGCGGTTCACGACGCACTTTCTGCACATTCACGGCTAATGGCGCCGCCCACACTTTCGCCGGTGGGCCGCGGGATTGGGAAATGTTCCGAGCGGCGCTAGTGTCGAACCCAGGACCTTTTGTGACAAGAACCCGCGTCCCTCGGGTCAACAGCATGTGTTTTGGCCATGTCGAGACTCGACGTGAACTGGGTGACCGTTCCGTGACCGGCTCGCCGTGTTCGCCTGCGCAGGTGCAAATCTGCCCGCGTGGCCGCTGCTCGGTGCTCGTCTGCCTGCTGAAGCACGCACCCGTCGTCATCACCGTCGACGACGGCCACAAGGTGAAGTCAGGCGGCACGAGGTGGCACCATGTCGCCTGCGAATTGGCCGCACGTGCGAGACGCGTAGTTTCCTTCCGACCGGCGGTTTGATTGATTGTTTTGGCTTAAGGGCGCGCCGACTGCGAGGTCATTTCGCGCCCATAAATGACCTCGCAGTCCGACCGGCGGTGACAGCCCGCCGTGTGCAAGGCGCAACGCTGTACTGTCGGTGCGGTGCCTGCTGATTGCCTGCAGCCGACTCGCCGATGAACGGTGTCATTTTGGACGCACCTCTACTTCCCTCAGGGAAGTATTGTGGCTGTGCGACCAACGCAGTCGATGCGCTCCTAAGCCCGAGTAACCAACCCGAAGTATTGGGGACGAGTGATGAATTGCTCAATCGGGAACGGCTTTTCCGCTTCCTGTCGGGAGTTTTCTGTGACTTACGCCTCTCATTAACTAGCTTTCGCACCCGAAAAAATGAGAATCGTATCACGGCACGAAATCAGACCTGCACTTGACCTCGCCACATGTCATTCTGGCCGACTCTTGTTTCCGTTTCGCCGTTTGCCCGACGATGACACGGGCGCTGCATAACCGATGCAGTCGATGCACCCCCAAATGCCAACAACCCGCCGACGGCCACCAGGTGCTGCCCATCGACGACGACGGCGACCTGAACGTGATCGCCACCTTCGACCGGCGCGGCCGCTACATTTACACCGGCAACGCCAAGGGCCGCGTGCTGGTCATGCAGACCGACGACTTCAAGGTGAGTGGCGCACCTGTGGTCATCTCCGCCGGTAGATGACGTGTCGATTATATATATATATATATATATATATATATATATATATATATATATATATATATATATATATATATATATATATATATATGCTTTGCGATTGTTGTAAATTGTCAGATGAGAATATGCTTGTTTATGCGAGTAGCCCTTCAGGAATTAACAATAGGTGAGGTGATGTTGAGAGAATAGCTCGTGTGAAACCTGTGCTCAATTTATATTTTTTAGATATATATATATATATATATATATATATATATATATATAAGGGGTAAGTTGCTCGTCTCGCAATCGAAAGGTTGTGAGTTCGATTTCACCTGTCGCTACTCTTCGCCCGCGACCAATCGGCGAGAGTTGGCGACGCTACATGACTCAACGGTCGATGTGTCGTAAAACCAATAAACAACACACACACAACACACACACACACACACACAATATATATATATATATATATATATATATATACATGCATACATACATGCATACATACATAAGTCGTGGCTCTGGTTCTTCATCCCTGAGAGCCTATCCTGCATCTTCTTGCAGTCCTTGACTATTCCGAATCAACTTTGTTCTTCATCCACACAGTAAATGGAAAGGCATTTTAGGACACTAAACAGATACATCACCGTGATATGCATTTGCCGGTGAAACATGTGCTATCCTGTTGCGTATTTGGCGGCGGGACATGTACTGTCGTGATGTGTAATTGGTTGTGCGACAGACGTTGTGGTGGGACGCATTTGTCGGTAACACGCGAGGCCGATGTGACACCGTCGATCATCAGGTGGCGGTGTCGCTACAATGACATGCGAGACGTAAGGCCGACGCGGCACGTGCGCTTGTTGGCGACACGTGACACCGATGTGACACGACCGGCCACAGGTGGTGGCGTCATTGCTATACCACGTGACGCGTGTTTGTCGACGACACGCGACACCGACAAGACGCCGTCGACCACAGGTGGTAGCTTCGTTACTATATCACATGATACCGTGACCTCAGGTGGTAGCTTCGTTACTATATCACATGATACCGTGACCTCAGGTGGTGGCGTCGTTACTATATCACATGATACCGTGACCTCAGGTGGTGGCGTCGTTACTATATCACATGATACCGTGACCTCAGGTGGTGGCGTCGTTGCTATATCACGCGATACCGTGACCGCAGGTGGTGGCGTCGTTACTATATCACATGATACCGTGACCCAGGTGGTGTCGTCGTTACTATATCACATGATACCGTCCCAGGTGGTG
Organism: Imbricaverruca yamaguchii; assembly: GCA_034440575.1. Lineage (NCBI taxonomy): Eukaryota > Metazoa > Arthropoda > Thecostraca > Neoverrucidae > Imbricaverruca > Imbricaverruca yamaguchii. Next base: position 103,736 of record JAOTOL010001166.1, on the reverse strand, counting down.
TTGTTACTATACCACATGATACCGTACCTCAGATGGTGGCGTCGTTACTATATCGCATGATACCGTGACCCAGGTGGTGCGTCGTTTTATATCACATGATACCGTGACCTCAGGTGGTGGCGTCGTTGCTATATCACGCGATACCGTGACCTCAAGTGGTGGCGTCGTTACTATATCACGCGATACCGTGACCTCAGGTGGTGGCGTCGTTGCTATATCACATGATACCGTGACCTCAGGTGGTGGCGTCGTTACTATATAAGATACCATAACCTCAGTGGTGGCGTCGTTACCATATCACATGATACCATAACCTCAGGTGGTGGCGTCGTTTCGCGTCACCTCCGGCGCGTCCAACACGACGGCGCTCAAGACGATCGAGTACTCGCGGCGCGGCGAGTGCTTCCTCATCAACTCTGTGGACCGGGTGATCCGCGTATACGACGCGAAGAAGGTGCTGGACGCCGGCGTCGACGGCGACCCCGAGCCGGCGCAGAAGTTGCAGGACCAGGTGTGTGTCGCCTGTAGGACCAGGTGTGTGTCGCCTGTAGAGTCATGTCCCTTAGACGGAGTCATGTACCGTCTGTAGGACCAGGGTGTGTCGCCTGTAGGACATATTGTACCGTCTGCAGGACCAGGTGTGTGTCGCATGTAGGACCAGGTGTGTGTCGCCTGTAGAGTCATGTACCGTCTGTAGGACCAGGCGTGTGTCGCCTGTAGGAGCATATTGTACCGTCTGCAGGACCAGGTGTGTGTCGCCTGTAGGACCAGGTGTGTGTCGCCTGTAGGACCAGGTGTGTGTCGCCTGTAGGACCATATTGTACCGTCTGCAGGACCAGGTGTGTCGCCTGAGACCAGGTGTGTGTCGCCTGTAGGACCAGGTGTGTGTCGCCTGTAGGACCAGGTGTGTGTCGCCTGTAGGACCAGGTGTGTGTCGCCTGTAGGACCAGGTGTGTGTCGCCTGTAGGACCAGGTGTGTGTCGCCTGTAGGACCAGGTGTGTGTCGCCTGTAGGACCAGGTGTGTGTCGCCTGTAGGACCAGGTGTGTGTCGCCTGTAGGACCAGGTGTGTGTCGCCTGTAGGACCATATTGTACCGTCTGCAGGACCAGGTGTGTGTCGCCTGTAGGACCAGGTGTGTGTCGCCTGTAGGACCAGGTGTGTGTCGCCTGTAGGACCAGGTGTGTCGTTTGTAGGACCAATTTAGCGAAGGACCAGGTGTGAGTCGCCTGTAGGACCAGGTGTGTGTCGCCTGTATGACCAGGTGTGTGTCGCCTGTAGAGTCAGGTTCCGTTGTAGGACCAGGCGTGTGTCGCTGTAGGAGCATATTGTACACTCTGCAGGACCAGGTGTTGCGCAGGACCAGGTGTGTGTCGCCGATCCGCCTGCAGGACCAGGTGATGTCGCCTAGGACCAATTGTCCGCCTGCACACCAGGTGTGTGTCGCCTGTAGGACCAGGCGCTGTGCATGTACGACCAGTTGTGCGCCTGCAGGACCAGGTTGTCCTGTAGGACATATTGTACCGCCTGCAGGACCAGGTGCGTCGCCTGTAGGACCAGGTGTGTGTCGCCTGTAGGACCATATTGTACCGCCTGCAGGACCAGGTGTGTGTCGCCTGTAGGACCATATTGTACAGTCCTGCAGGACCAGGTGTGTGTCGCCTGTAGGACCAGGTGTGTGTCGCCTGTAGGACCAGGTGTGTGTCGCCTGTAGGACCATATTGTACCGCCTGCAGGACCAGGTGTGTGTCGCCTGTAGGACCAGGTGTGTGTCGCCTGTAGGACCATATTGTACCGTCTGCAGGACCAGGTGTGTGTCGCCTGTAGGACCAGATTGTGCCGCCTGCAGGACAGGTGTTGTCGCTTGTAGGACCAGGTGTGTCGCCTGCAAGATCAGGTGTGTGTCGTGCAATGGGCAGCGGACGCGGGCCCGCCGCCGACAAAAGGCGTACGGTGGGATAGACTGAGCTGTGAGGTTTGAATTGGTATTTATGTGATTGCAGCATTTAGACGCAGTCTTAGGCGGAAATGCGACTTTTTTGGTAGGCCAGCAATAGGTTTATTATCTCTCCCTTCCACCTACTCCACCTGACGACCCGTCCGTCTCCATCGGATGATGGGCGCTGCATGACCAACGCAGTCGACGCGCACCTAAATTCCAATAACCAACCGGACTCCATCAGGTGAACAAGACCATGTGGAAGAAGTGCTGCTTCTCGGGCGACGGCGAGTACGTGTGTGCCGGCTCTGCGCGCCAGCACGACCTCTACATCTGGGAGCGCTCCGTCGGCACCCTCGTCAAGATCCTGCAGGTACAGAAATGGGTCCAACGGGGCACGTGCCGACCCTTGCCGCCTGCTGCCCTGCGTGGTATCCAAGTGGCGCCACCTTTTTCGAACATGATTTTGGCGTCGAAGTTTTGGAGCTGATTTTCGCGCCGTCGGCAATCTTCGCACCTTCGTTCTGCTTGTGTGGCTGTATTATAACTTCGCGTTTTCCATATAAGGACGACGGTTGTTGCTAGCCCTTCAGGTCATTTAGTGTTTAAATAAAAATAGTCCCGCCTTCCCATGGAAAAAGCCTGCTGGTAAGCTCGTTGCAGATGTGACGCTTGTTATTCGTGATGTTTGTGATCTACAAAACCTGCTCATTTTCCCACTTGTGTGTGGGTGTTGGTGTGTGTGTGTTGGGTGTTAAACAGAAGCTATGATGAAAATGACTGAAGAGGAGTCAGATTGAGGAACGAATAAGTGCTGAAAATACGATGAAGACAGCAAACCACTACTTCACAGAAGGGACCCCAAAATCCCAATGCTCTCAACCGGTAAGCTTGACCTCCACGACTGCGCCCACGTGACGCACTGACCCGTCGCGCGCGCGTGCGGCAGGGCACCAAGGGCGAGCTGCTGCTGGACGTGGTGTGGCACCCGGTGCGGCCGATCGTCACCTCCATCTCGGCCGGCGTCGTCTCGGTGTGGGCTCAGAACCAGGTGAGTCGTCGCCGGCGGGTCGTGGAGGACGGTTGGCGCCGGATCTCTGCGGACCTCTGGCGGTCGGGCCCGACTCCCCAGCCGACCGTCGGCTGGCTGGTGCCAGGTACCTACGGCTCCCTCGACAGTATCCTAAAATTACTTCACCATTAACTGTGTGGGTGAAGAAAGAAGTTGCTTGGGAAAAGTGAAAGATTGGAAGAAAATAAAGGATCGCCACTTAAGGATTAAAAAAGCGGAATGCCTTTCACTTCAGTCACATGGATTTTACATTATTTAGTAGTTGTGTGTATAATGACTGCCCACACATGTGGCAAAATGGTGAAAACCTAAGACAAGGATGAAATAGCACAATTCCATTAACTGTGACTTTCCAGGCCACATGGTCAATTATTTTACACTGGAGCTATGATAGCAGCACCGTAGATTGATTACATTCCAGTTATGGGCGCAAAACGACCCTGGATGTCGACGCGCCCCTAAACTCCAGTCCACCACCACCACCCTACGGCTCCCTCGTAGTCTGCAGTGAGGTGGAAGCCAGCTGCGGCCGTCTCGTGACGCGTCTCCGGCTGTTGTCGGGTTTCTTGGAGCCGGCTGGTGGGCGCGAATGATCAACTCTGGTCGAATCGCCCCGAAGCCCAACTAACTGACCAGTTGGAGCTGGCTGGAGCTGCCTGAACATTGCTGGTTGTCAGCTGCGTCGGCGTGACCCGAGTGAAAACTCAATTGGTTCGGTCAAATCGGCATCTGGACTCCGACCAGGCATCTGCTGGTTTGTCGCATGGGGACTGTGGAGTCCACAGTCCCAAGTTATCACTATTGTATGATGACATCTAGCTGTCTTGCTAGTTAAGCATGTCTTCATCCAGCAATGAAAGGAATGCATTTTTTCCGGAGTGTGTAATTCTTTGGATGGTAGAAGTTCCAAAAAAAAAAACACTTTTCCAACGCTGCTGTGGACATTGAGTCGCTAGATCGGCCGTCGCGTGCGGGTAAGCTATGCTAATAAAAGGAATATTTACACTATTGACTATTGACTATTAAACTGCAATGATTAAATACACAATCGACTGCAATACCAAATGCCATATGCAGTAGCCTACTTTTTCTCAGGTAGACGACGCCACACCACGAGTCACCGGTTTCTGCCGCTAGGTGGAGAACTGGTCGGCATTTGCCGGTTCCTGTCGCTAGTCGGTGCATTTGCCGGTTCCTGCCGCAGTGAAGAACTGGTCGGCATTTGCCGGTTCCGCCGCTAGGTGGAGAACTGGTCGGCATTTGCCGGTTCCTGCCGCTAGGTGGAGAACTGGTCGGCATTTGCCGGTTCCTGCCGCTAGGTGGAGAACTGGTCGGCATTTGCCGGTTCCTGCCGCTAGGTGGAGAACTGGTCGGCATTTGCCGGTTTCTGCCGCTAGGTGGAGAACTGGTCGGCATTTGCCGGTTCCTGCCGCTAGGTGGAGAACTGGTCGGCATCCGGTTCTCCTAAGTGGAGAAGTGGTCGGCATTTGCCGGTTCCTGCCGCTAGGTGGAGAACTGGTCGGCATTTGCCGGTTCCTGCCGCTAGGTGGAGAACTGGTCGGCATTTGCCGGTTCCTGCCGCTAGGTGGAGAACTGGTCGGCATTTGCCGGTTTCTGCCGCCAGGTGGAGAACTGGTCGGCGTTCGCGCCCGACTTCAAGGAGCTGGACGAGAACGTGGAGTACGAGGAGCGCGAGTCCGAGTTCGACCTGTCGGACGAGGACCGCACCGTCGAGACGCACACGGAGCGGCGCGACGAGCTGGGCGAGGTGGACGTCTCGACCGTGGAGCCGATCCAGGCGCTGCGCAGCAGCGACGAGGAGGGAGACGGTGTTGGAGACCTCGACTACCTGCCCATCGCGCCCGAGGTGAGACGACGAGCGACCTCGACTACCTGCCAGAGGTGAGCTTCGGCGACGTCGACCACCTGTCCATAGCGCCCGAGGTGAGACGACGAGCGACCTCAACTACCTGCCAGAGGTGAGCTTCAGCGACCTCGACTACCTGCCCGTAGCGCCAGAGGTGAGACGACGAGCGACCTCAACTACCTGCCAGAGGTGAGCTTCGGCGACCTCGACCACCTGCCCATAGCACCCGGGGTGGGCGTCGGCGACCTCGACTACCCGCCCATAGCGCCCGAGGTGACCCGAGGTGACCACAACCACGACCCCGAAGTTGTGGCGCCGTACCCGCGGCATGTGGCCATCTGGCAAGGGATGAGGGCCCTGATCAGAATCGCAAGGGTGTGAGTTGTAATGTGGCGGCTGCAGGTGTGAGAACTGATCGTGAGCGCAGCAGCAAATCTGTCATCGTCCGGCGTGCCGTCCCAGCTTGCTGAACAGAACTTGTCTCAAGTTCTGTGATTTACAATTCATTGCCACGTGAAGCTTGCAGCTACGGCTTAGATTGCTCTTTTCCATTGACTTGTGCTGGGTTTTCTGGACCCGGATCGCAACCGTTTCATGCCACACATGTCTTCAAATTGAACTATTGTCGAGTCTGATAGAGGACAAACATGCGATGGAACTACTATAGAATGTAAAAGAGGTTATATCCGCTTTTTCCTGTCCCCTCCCCCATATCAGTCCAGCAGCGGTTCTCCTAACTATACCACGGCACTACCTAGGACCTAGATGTGTCCCCCGACCACCATGTCACGTTAAGAATGTCGCGTTGACCCGGCTGTGTCCCCGGGGCGGGATGGCTGAGTGGTTAAGGTGTTGAGCTCTGGGTGCCGAAGGTCCGAGTTCAACATTCGCACCACTCGAGACGTTTCACAATCTCGCGGCTCATTGGTCAAGCAGCGTGGGCGGCGCCATTAGCCGTGATCGTGCATAAAGCGGGTCGAGAACCACTCAATAAACAAAGCACTAAAACCGGTCGTGTCCCCCGACCGCCCTGTCACGTGAACATTTTTGTCTCACATCGCCCCTGCCGCGCGCCGCAGGTGGAGGAGCCGGAGGAGGGCTGGCCGCACGACGCGGCGCCCGAGCAGCAGGAGAACCGGCGCGACTCGCGCGACAGTCCCAAGAAGAAGCGCGCGCGCGTGCACGACGTGCAGCTGCCGTCGGCGCCCACCGACGAGGTGCACCCGCTGCTCAGCGGCCGGCCCGCCAAGGAGAAGCCGGCCAAGAAGCCGGCCAGACAGAAGGCGGACGGAAAGCGCAAGTGAGGCGCACGCCGGCTTGGCGGCTTCCCGTAGGCGCGATCCGCTCTGGCCGGTTTCCGGGCGGGCGCGCGTGCCGGCCGGCGCCGGCGTTCGAGGCGGCGCGGCTGTGCTCGAGGTGGCGCGCGGCGGCGCGGTCGTGGACTGTGTACAAAGTGGCGCACGAAGTGGCGCTGGGTGTGTTGTAAGTGGCGCAGTCGGCGGCTGTGTTCAAGGCGACGCACGAAGTGGCGCAGTCGGCAGCTGTGCGCAAAGTGGCGCAGTCTGCGGCTGTGCTCGAAGTGGCGCTGTCGGCGCGGCTGTGTTCAAAGCGGCGCGGTCCGCCTTGCTCGGGGCCGCATGCTGTGCTGTGTGTAGATGCGACAGTGCTGTGCGGAAGGCGGACTAGTGTAGCGAGTGGTGAACGCGCGCGCACTTCTTCCTGGGGATGTCGCGCGAGTCGCAGCCCGGTGCTGACAGGGTGCTGCTGAAGGACAGGGTGCTGCTGCCCTGATGTCATTACCAGACCTGGTGGTGATCACTCGTCCAGCTCTCCACCATGCCCTGGTGAAGCCGGGATGCCTGGCTCCTCAGTAGGAGCGTTTGGTTCGTCACCACAGCTGCCTGGATCTTCACCAAGGCTGCCTGGCTCTCCACTGAGGTCATCAGGCTCTTCACCGAGATCATCAGGTTCTTTACCAGGCTCTTCATCAAAGTCGCCTGACTGTTCACCAAGGCCTGGTTCTTCACCAAGGCTGCCCAGCTCTTCACCAAGATCGCCTGGCTCTTCACCAAGATCGCCTGGCTCTTCACCAAGGCCACCTAGCTCTTCACCAAGGTCGCCTGGCTCTTCACCAAGGCCACCTGGCTCTTCACCAAGGTCGCCTGTCTCTACGGCAATGTCATCAGAATCTTCCATCCCCGTTTTTAATATCCCTGAAACACCCTACAAATAAATGGTGTCGTACGTGTCTAAGCATGAGTGTGCGGATCGGCCGATGTATGGTGTGTTCTCCATTGCGTGTACATTTTTTCACCAGGAAGCAGGAAGGCTTCTCCAATGACCATGACACGGGTAACAAGTGTACACGGATGCTGGTCTTCTCAATTTGTATAATACAATCGTGTGGCGATTCCTTGAGGGACTTTGCTGCAGCTGTGCTGCTTGGCTACTGCTGCTCGGTCGGGCTCCATGGCTCACGGCTTCGCGGATTGGTCTGCAGGGGATTTATCACCCAGCAAGATCGCGTAAAATGCTGATGTGACGATGTCAGAAATATGGTGTGATATCACAAGATTTCAAGCACTTCACGAAGTCACGTGGAGCGCCAAATCTGCGCAGCCGATTAAACAAAGTTATTTATCGATCTCAGCAATTATATATCGAGATATATATCGATAGAGGATCTCAGCAAATGTCCACCTCAGCAGACGGCCAACCATAAGACCGGCGATAGCCTGGCGGTGCTGTTTCCAGGATTGGCACCATTTTGTATTTGCGTTATTCACACGTATTTACAACGCAATTGCACCTGCAAATTTACACTTGCAAATTCATAATTTTCTACTTCACGCATTTTAATCGTTGCATGACTAATCCCGAAGGTCCAAATGACTAAGCAACAAGCATTCCGTCAAAGCCCGGTCCCCACCACTTCGTATGTAGTGAAGGTCGTTCTTGTAGGCTCGTGATAGACTAGAGGACCCGCGCGTCGCGATAACTCCGAATGAAAAAATGATATGTTCTCTGCACGGTATATTGTGCAGAAAGTATAGTGAATATATAGAGACACTCGCAATAATGTTCCAGGCCGACAGCCGACAGCAATCACTTTCAGTTCTCAATTTGGAGGCCGAAATACAGTTGTTAATTTACGCACGCGACCGACAGCGACAGGTCCGCGCGGCTCGACAGTCCAGACACGTCTCACCGCGGGGGTCTGGCCACCGCCCTGGCTCGGGCACGGCCGGAAGGCCAGGTACCGTCGCAGTAGCCGGGCGTTGTCCCGAGAACGCTGACTCGGTTCCGACGAGGGCCGGTGACCGCGTCGCCGGCGCCGGACGGAAAAGTACTGGGCGTGACATGTGCGGGGCATGGTAGGTCGGCTGATTTACGGGGTCACAACACCCACAGTTAGATCTTACACGATTAAAACAGTACGTGTCTAGCGACACTGTTACACGTATGCGTTTGCGCACTGTACACCGGCCCTGCTCAATCATCACATTCGCCACACTTCGTGCTCTGCGATGTCTGCAGCTTTCGCCAGATACCCTACGTTTTACTTTTGCTGCCATGTATTGGCCCTGTGTCATACTTCATGTCATGGAATGCTTCATGTCAGGGTTCGCTTCGAAAATCCAATGAATTCAGTTAGGTGATTATTTCTCTACTCACATTTTGTGTTGAAAAATAATCTAGACATCCTTATGAACTTTGATGTACCTTACATGTTTGCTTAAGTATGCTTCCACATTGGCTACAAAGCCGAAATGCGCGCTGGTTCGGTGGTTGTTTGCGGCTCATTGCGTTGTTCTCGTCTTCTGATGTTCGTAAATTCCTCAGCACAGTCCGATAGTACT